>PVJI01014529.1:0-44080 GCA_004026765.1 Micronycteris hirsuta
AAAAAGAAAAAAGTTGCAGCTTTTACAAGCATTCAGTGAATAAATTATGTAAGCCCATAAATGAAGAAGCTTAAATATCTGCATGAAAGAGAAAAGGGTAAAGGGACTTGAAGATTATTAGCTGATCATCAGAGACAGGAAAGCTCTGGAGAAGGTATTATTGAAAAATATCAACTACCAAGAAAATATGCCCCAAAGTGCATCTATGAGACAGAGCTAATTGATTCATTTCTATCAGCAACTAAGGAAATGTGATCTTGTATTTTTTAATTCAACCCTTCAGCCTTTATATACTTCTGGGGAAGTTAAAGTTCCATTACTTTGATAGAGCGTGACATTACGGATATTTCTCTTAAAAATTAATTGTATCTCAATGGTAGGCAAACAATGTTGAGGGTAAAAAATACTCATAGGCTCCAGGAGACAAAATGATATGAACGGGGAGAGACTGGAAAATGTGATAAGCAGGGCTGGCTTCAGGCACTTGGGTTTCTAAGTGAGTCTGCATATAAGGTAAGCTCCCCAAGGATCATTTTAGTCACTCATTTAGCATAAACTGGGGTTGAAGTGTGATGCGTATCAACAAAATCCCTGCAATGTACCCATGGAAAAGTGCTCCTTTCTCTCTCACCCCGAAGCAGTTGAGTCCCATGAGCTCACACAGAGTCCTCTTAAAGCCAAAAAGAAGTAATGAAGTAACTAATGGAAGCAATTAACAAGTGATAATGGACTTACATCTGTCACAGTCCAGATATTAGCAACTATGTATATTTAAACATCTAGACACGGATTTTGGTTATTACCTATGGATAATTAGACCTCACCCTTTTGAGCCATTTTCACTCTTCAAATGCTGTGCATTCCAGGCTCTTTGGTGTTGCAGCGTACTTATAATGCAGAATATACTTCAGTGTATTGAGGCCAGCTTATGGCTGCAGAGTGAGAAAGGAAGTGTAAATGTTCAGAATATGTAAAAGTATTAAATCTACAAATGAATCCATGAAATTCAACTTCAAGTCAAATACGCTTTATATATGGAAGTGTGTAAAGGGTGAAAACATGCTAAATTAGTCCACATCTATAACAAATTGTTCATGAATCTGCAGATGGTTCTAAATCAGCATTTTTCAACCACTGTGGGCAAGAACTTTTAAAACATACTGTACCTGACGATTTAGTCAGGGGCACTGACCTCTTTTCTCTTAGCCTGTCAGAAAATGACAATAGCCAACACAACGATAGCAGTCCAGTGCGAATGCTCTTGTTTTGAATCATAAACATACAAGTCATAGAAGACAGTTGAATCTTACTGGTCACGTTGTACAAATAGGTTGCATCTGATTGGTTAATTCTTGGTATCAGAATCTTAATATACAAGCATAAGTGCCCAATTTTTAAAAAGTCACTTTGGAGCAGAAAAGGGTAGGTAATTACTATTATTATTATTTTTTTTTTTTTGTAAATCAACCAAAATAGTTCCTGCTTTTTGTCAGATCTACAAGAAATAAATGTTTTGGTGTACTACAGAATTTTAGTAATTATTTTTTTGAGCCATGAGATGACAAAGGTTGAACATCACTGGTCTAAAAGATGCTACTGAGGTTGGACAGCACAGCATATACCCCTCCAAAGAAACTCTCTCCTCTTCTGGTACCCACTGCAGAACTCCCTGTTCAGATCTGTCTGTTGCATTCCAAACTCGAGTGACAGAGCAGATGCCGACCTTCGTCCCATTAGGCATTTGACAGGGCAGACTTTGACTCGCTCGTGAGTGTCTTCTTCTTTGCAACTGGCACGGGGCCACTCTGAGTTAGGAGAAAGGAAAAGAAAGTTCATGCTGCCTTTTCCCCTCTTGCCTTGTTTAGTCGGGGTAGTGCTGCTGACCCCGCTGGCAGGGACACCCCTATTTTCCCAGTTCAGTTCCACTGCAGGCCAGTCTCATGTCTCTTCCCTCTCTTCCTCGGAAACATCCCTGCAGTACTGCATCCTGAGATGTAAGCTCTATTATATGAAAAAAATACACTTGTATGTTTCCATTTTCTTTAGCCACTATAATTTTGAGTCTCTCTGTTGCACCAGCTTACTTTTCACGTTAGATAAAAATAGTGGTTAGTTGAGAGGGTGGTTACTTTCTGAAATGGAATTGAAAAAAATCTCTCTATGTGCTCACGTTCTATCAGGAAATTTAGGTTTACCTTTTTTTTTAAACATATGTGTGGGGGGGGGGACGTGTGGGGTGGGGTTACACATGCACAGATGTTGCTGAATGACAGGGCAGAACAGGCAGGGGCCTGGCTCTGAGGCAGCTTGTCCCCTGATGGCATTTGCTGTGCTCTTTGCTCTTCTGCAATCGAGGGACGCGCCACTCTCCTGATCCCTGATGACTCTCTCACTTCATCTCATTTTATTTACTAGTTGACCTTCTCTCTGCTCTTTTCTATAAACCCAGTTTTGTTAGTCTCCCTAAGGGAAAAGCCAACACTTCAGTCAATTAATATATTGAAGACTTAATTCTCTCACATGCTAGTTTGAAGCATTCTATGCACTCACCTATGAACAGTGGAACTGTGGTAAACTGTGAGTGTGTGAGTGTTGTGCTGCTCACCATTTTACTGACTAATCCAGTGTAAGGAGTATAGTTTAATTTGAATTCGCCTAATATATGAGCTACATGGTCTCAGGTTGGTGGCCTGATCGACCAGAATCAACCTAAGAGCTGTGGCACATTTGAGGTTCAAGTGAGTCTAGTGTGAAGCAAATAGTGAAGGACGCTGGGAAACAAGAAGGAACATGCAAAATCCAGAAATCGGGCTAGAATTTAATTAGATTTTATATGATAAGTTTAACATAGCTAAATTTACTTGAATTCTGGATAGTCAACAATCTAGATTCAGAGAAGTTCATTCCACGATATGCATGTGTGTCTTTATACTATTGATGCGCATTCTGAATTAGGGACAAATCCAGACCACAGATCCAGGCAAGCATGTCGTTTGACTTTAACACTGCACAGCGAAACCATTTCTATGTTAAACTCCATTTGGTTTGGTTGGATGGTAAAAAAAAATGTTAGCCACACAGAATTTCTTCGTACCACTTGCTTGGTTTTCTCTGAAGTATGAGGAGTGGTGGTGATGCTATAATCCTCCAGGATTATAGAAGGAAACATCTGGTCCTTACTAGTCATCTGTCCATCTGTCCACTCTGGAATCCACTGAGGTCTACCTGGCCTGGCCTTGTCTTTCATTCCATGAAGGTTGCAATTATTGCTGTATCTTCTTCCCAAACATGAGACCTCTCTAAAACCAGGTCTAGCCATGCCACTTGCTGTTTCTTTGGGGGCCATGCTGATGCCTCTAAAAACTCTCTATGAAGCTTTGACTCTCTCTACTTAATCAATTTTAATTTTTAATACTCCTCCCATGCATTCCTGGGAAGATAATCTTAATCTCCCTGAAATACACTTCTGATGTGAAGAGTTAGCACCTTTTACATTCAGATTCCTCAAAACCTATCTGAATTTTTCTCTTTTCCCTTTATTCTCTTGATTTTAGGTAAGATGGAACATCACTTTTCGGGGTGACTACAGCTTCACCCTTGTAACCCTGGCTCTAAGTGGAAACTGTATTTCCTACTCCAGGAAGTGCAAATAAACTAGTTCAGCTTCATCACATATTCTTCCAAAACTTTTAGTCTTATATCTGGTACTCAGCTTTTAAAACCAAATGGGTGTGTGTCCAGTATAAGAGAAATATTAAGGAAAACCTGTGCCAAGTAGTATATAAAACTAGCTTCCTACTAAATTATACTAGTATCCACACTATACATTGTTATTTTATGTTTAACTTCCTCTTTAAACTGACCATACTGTATGGCCATGGTAAATAGTAACTTAATTTTAGAAATAAGGTAAACTATTCAGATATGTCCAGTTGTCACCAAAACCTTAGTGAAGAACTTAACTAGACTCACAGGTAGTGACAGTTCAAAACAACAGCATGCAACTCAGACTATTTCAAGTTATCTTCACATTTTCCCCCATATGCAGCATGAACAAAAATGTAAAAATCCCGTTGGTTAAATGTCTGGCAAGTGATCAAATACACATCGTTGGCATGAGAAAACAAGTTGGTGTGTACTTAGCCTTTAAGATGTAGCATTCTGTCAGAGAATGTAAAGACTATTTAGTATCTGGAAGAATCTCATTATATTTAAATAAGTGTCTTGAGGTCAGTGGGTCTTCTCACAATGTTTATTATATCCATTTGTGGTATTCAAGACCTGGACGCTGTTTATCACCATAGCATATTTGCAAATTCAGACTTCACAAATTCAAATAACATGATAAATATTCAACTGTGTCAAGATATACCTCATCTTGTTCTACATACCCTTACACCAGTAATTGTACAACCCTTGCTTCTTATTAAAATTACCTACGGAGATTTCTATTTCCAGAGATTTTGATTTAATTGGTCTGGGTTAGGACCCAGAATTGGATTATTATAAATTAGCTCTTCTAGGTCATTCTAAAATGCCAGGGTTGAAAACCACTGCCTTAAAAAACTGCCCCTGTATTATTTATTATCTACCTGTGCTGTACTTAAACTTCTACAAGGGCAAGCAACACCAGCTCATTTGCACTGAAAGAGCTACATTGATTCCAGATAAATCAATCCTCTCTCTTTCTCTCTCTCTGTCTGTCTCTCCCTCTTTTCCTTCATCCCAGGATCCTCTAGGAGTGAAAACAACCTGGGAAGAGTGATGTCTCTCCCTTCCCCGACCCCCTCCCATTCAAATATCCCCTGTGTTTCAGTCTTCACTTTCACTCTGACTCCTTATCCATATCCAAGTGGGACTCCTGTAAGGAGTAAGATGAAGACTATTGTAAATGGAATGAACAAATGTCCAACTCTGTTCTTTCAGAATTCAAAATATCCTGTCCATGCTCTAAACCTGCAGCCCAGTGCCAATGAATGCCCTTTTGAATCTCATGAGTGATGATATTTCCATGTTTGTTGGAAAGGGGTCCAGATGGACATAGGCAATCCTGACTTTAGTGAGAAAGTGTATTTCTAAGCATATAGTTCCAGTAATTTTGTTTATTTGTTTATTTATTTTGGGAGGGAAGTTCATAACTTTATTTTTTATTTTTTTTAAATTTGTTTATGCTATTATAGCTGTCCCAATTTTTCCCTCTTTGCCCCACTTCCCCTAAACCCACCCTTCCCATAGTCAATCCCCACACTGTTGTTCATGTCCATGGATGATGCATGTATGTTCTTCATCTAAACCCTTCACCTTCTTTCAACTAGTTCTACCCACCCCCTCCCCCGATTGCAGCTATCAATCTGTTCCTTATTTCTGTGCCTCTGGTTCTATTTTGCTCATTAATTTATTTTGTTCCTTAGATTCCAGTTGTAGGTGAGATCATATGATATTTGTGTTTAATCGCCCAGCTTAGCATAATATTTTCCAGTACCATCCATGCTGTCACAAAAGGTAGGAATTCCTTCTTTCTTTCTGTTGCATAGCGTTCCGTTGTGTAAATGTACCACAGCTTTTTCATCCACTCATCTACTGATGGGCACTTAGGCTGTCTCCAAATCTTGGCTATTGTAAGTAACACTGCTATGAACATAAGGGTGCATATTTTCTTTTGAACTAGCATCTCGGGATTCTTTGTATATATCCACAGAAGTGGAACCACTAGGTCAAAAGGCAGTTCCATTTTTAATTTTGTGAGAAAACCTCCATACTGTTTTCCAGAGTAGTTGCACTGGTCTGCATTTCTACCAACAATGCACTAGGGTTCCCTTTTCTCCACATCCTTGCCAGCACTTGTTGTTCGTTTGTTGATTTATTTATGATAGCCATTTTGGCAGGTGTGAGGTGGTACCTCATTGTCACTTTAATTTATATCTCTCTAACTGCTGGTGATGCTGAGCATTTTTTCATGTCTATGGGCCATCTGTATGTTCCCCTTAAAGAAATGTCTATTCATGTTCTTTGCCTATTTTTAATTGGACTGTTTGTCTTCCTGGTGTTGAGTCATATGAGTTTTTAAATATATTTTGGAGACTAAACCTTTGTTCGATGTATCATTGGCAAATATGTTCTCCCATATTTGGGAGAACAGTGGGTTCCCTTTTCATTTTGCTGATTTTTTTTTTTTTTTTTTTGGTTTGAGTCATTTTGTAGAATTAGCTTTACACTTATTTTATTGTTAGCCCTCCAAAAGTGCAGTTACCTATGACAGCTGACTTTTTGTGTTCTTCATGAATTCTGCATCTACCATAGGCCTTTATTGCTATTTTTCTTTTATCCATCTCTCCTCAAAGAAATTTATCATCTTCTCTACTGAAACGCTACACCGCTTGTATGATTTAATTTATGTTTCCTGTGCAGCAGCCCCTAATAACCATTTAATAATATCGAAGAAGAAGTAGACATGTATTCTGTGCAAAATTTTATTCTAAATAATAAAATAGCTTATATAGAATTAGAAAAGAATTGAGCATTTTAGCTAAAGCAGTCAGAAAAGATCTCTTACTCAATTGAACTGATCATGTGTCTCTTAGCACATGCATTCTTCTCCTGTAGATACTTGTGTCTAGATTTACCTCCACAGTTAAATAATCAGCACCCGTACAATAGAAGTTGTGTCTTCTACAACTTCCTCTTCATTGTAGCACTTGGAAGGAATGCTATTTAGGCAGAGCTTAATTTGTTGTATAGATAATCTGTTTTATATTAAAACCTGGAATATTAGATTCATGTGCAATAATACTCTACCAACATTAAGTAGAATGACTTGTCTTTTAAAAATATTCTTCATTGTCAAGTACACACAGAAATAGTGGAAAATAAAGGAATATGCTTGTTTTAATTGTTTATGATGAACACATTTTGCCTTTTTGAGTAAGAATGCAAAGGCACATTATTCAATACATGCTTACTGATTAATTCATTGAAGCAAATACGTGCTAATGTGTCTTTTCTCTCAGTTCTAATTGTCACTGTGATGTAAGTAAGATCTCCCCATGTCAAGTGCACTTTGGAGAAATGTACCTGATGTGCTTAGGAGACTTTGTATATTTTTCCTTTCAAGCTCTTGAGGTTAAAAACTGAGAAAATTGCCATTGTGAGAAAGTACTTAAAATTTAACATCAGAATGAAGGGTGAATTCAAAAAACAAAACAAGATCAAATGCCTAGTGGGTAGTGTTTAAGCTAAGTATGTTTTTAAATAATAGCATTTCAACTTTCTTTGAACTAGATAGGCAAGGAAGATATCGACACTGTCTTTTTTGGTAACTTTTAACAAATGTTGTTTAGATCTTAAACATTAAATTATCATTTCAGAATTTTGAGTTTTGATTGCTATTATATATGAAGCAGGAAGAAACATAATTTTATTTTCTAACTAATTAATTGTACTTGTAATTAACAATGTTTATATATACCTTTCTACTTTCAAGCAAGCAAAGCCAACAAGAAACCACTTGTAGCCTGTGAGTATTAAAAAGATATCTCAACCCCCTCTGGTTAACAATGAAAACATCATGTCAGATTAAAGGTGAGATAATTCTTCAAAGACAACATAATTGTCTCTCACATGGTAATTTCACGTTGAATTTTGATTGTCTATTCATCCTCCATAAAGAGAATCTCAAAATCCCTGGGATGTAACAAAATAGTCAGCATGGGTAAACACTTAAATATTGAATGGATGCACATAGAATAAGACTAAGTAAGTCTTTATAAATGGATAGAGGAACAAATGAATTAATGAAAACAAAATATGGTAACATGGAAGCATCCACATTTTAAAGGAATAGACTTTTAAGCTTAACCATTCCTGACATAGGATCATGTTACTCACCTTCACCTGTGTGTGTGTCTCCGTCTCCTTCACCAGATCATTTAGTTTTCCTTTTTTTCTAACAATAAAATTACTATATATTTTTATTAATTCCAATGTTTTCTCCTGAAAGCTGTAGCTTTATATCTTTATATGAAAATTTTTTTTGTTGGTTAAAAACAACTTTTACATTTTTGCCTTTCCTACTTACAGAAACCCACATTTAATTTTAGCAAGACTGTTTTCCAACGCTTCTTCAAACTCTAGTGTTTTTTTTTTTAATCAAGGTTACTATTGTTTAAAAGAAAGCATTCAGCCAATTCTAATAGCATGAAGGTAGCAATTTTAGATTTGTTCATCCACATTCTGCAAGACCGGTGAGGCTAAGGGAAGTGTTCAAGAAGACATGTGGGATGTATATCATGTGCATGATTCTGAAACCAGTTGCTCTATAAATGCTGCATTTGGTTTGCAGTTTGAATGTTGCCTGGATGTCTGGAGCTGGATATACTGGACATGTTCAATCAATTCCCTGTTATGGTCTATCATTAACTGGAGACAAATCATGCAAAAGTACAGGCAGTCAGGATCACTAACGTAAATCAGACCTGAGAGGTCATGTAGGCATCTCTTGCCCTGTGCTATTAAAGTTCTTCAGTGTGTAACTAGTAAATTGCATGTCAAGTAACACTGGACATTTTAACATAAATGTCTTCTTTGTTTTTCTTAGAAACAGGGACCAGGTAAACCCAGCTCTAGTTGCTTATTACATGTACATACATATGTGTGCTCTACTGTTACTGCTGTTGAGTGAACCCGTTAATTATTATTCACTGGATCCATATATGCTACAGCCGCTAGGACACTAAGAAAGGTAGGAAGAGAAGCCACGTGCCTTTTAGTACCATACTCCTGTGCAAAGTCAATGCTGACCCTTAGGTCTATGGTATGGTTCACTGATGTAGAAAATCATCTTATTAATCTCACTTATCCATGAATCATCACTGACTGGCTAACTTATGTTGATAAAATTCACAGAAGTCTGAATATGTAAGTCAAGGTGCAAATTTACTAATATTCTATTGCCTTTTTTAAAAGACTTTATTTTTAGACAGAAGGGAAGGGAGGGAGAAAGAGAGGGACAGAAACACCAATGTGTGGTTGCCTCTCACGTGGCCCCCACTGGGGACCTGGCCTGCAACCCAGGCAAGTGCCCTGACTGGGAATCGAACCGGAGACCCTTTGGTTTGCAGCCTGCTCTCAATCCACTGAGCTATACCAGCCAGGGCTTTCTATTGCCTTTTGGATGACATACTTCTGTCTCTCTCAGAACCTTTGAGATGTTCAAAAAATGATATACAATCCTCATTTGTGAAGTTTTCCCTACCATTCTTGACTAGAGCTGGGCACCACGGGAGGTTATTTGCACAGGTCATCTGAAAGAGCACCAATCATTGTAACTGGCATCTATTTGCTTGCTCGATTTCTTCGCTGCTTGAGGCCTTTGAGGCAAGGGCCCTGACTCGGTCTTCGCTGTGTATACTGTGTGCGACAGGGTGGCCAATGTATGTCAGGCACCTCATAGACACCAGGATTAAAATCTGCTTATTTTATTGTGCACAGAAGGTGAGGCCCGTTTCTCTGTGTCTTTTCCAGAGGCTATAGTTGATATGCCTAAGGCTCCTACAAGATTCCTCAGGGTATAAGCTGGATGCACCTTTACCTGGGGTTATCTCTGACCGTGGGCAATGCATGTGTAGGAAAGCATAAACCTTCAAATTAAATTCAGATATATCAGTACAGGTCAGTGATTTTCAACCTTTTCATCTCATGGCATGCATAAACTAATTACTAAAATTCTGCGGCACACACACAAATATATTTTTTGTCAATCTGACAAAAACAGGCATACTTTTGATTCATTCACATGACACAGCCATTGCTATGGTGGTTATTTGATAATCTAAAGGAAAAGAGGTCAATACCTGTGACTGCATAGCCAAAATCACATGCTTTAAAAATTCTTGTGGCACACCAATTGAAAATAGCTGGTATAGGTTGATAAAGCAATTATTAGTCCAGCTTCCTTCATCACAAATGGGTTCTTCAGCATCTATTATTATTGTTACCAGGTTTAATAAAGGAGCTCATGGATTCTAAAAAAAGTTAAAGTATTCAGTAAAAAAACGGACATAGTCAATTAGATCTGAATATACGCAGGTTCTATTTGTCTCAATGATTGTATATATAAATATACCACTTCCAACATTTTGCCCTTGCAAAACTATTTCAGATGGATAATTGGTTTGTTTTTAATCTAAGTATTTACACAGCTGCAGTTGGGCTACAACTACAGAAGTGATGAGCCTCAAGTCTATCATCATTCATCTGGAGCCCGGGATGCCAGGAGTCTGCAGAGGGTATTACATCATATCCAGAAATTTGCTTCAGTGAAACTTCATGGAAATGACATTGGATAGACGTGGATTTAAGCTGTAAAACCATGTAGTACACAGGAATAAAAGACAATAGGAGCTATGATTGACAATTACTGGTATCATAACACATGAGCATTACCAGATCTGCGTCAGTGAAGAATCCGTTCATGACTGATGGCTGCAGTTCTGTTGAACCAAAGTCATTGATTATCCACTTGTGATTTCATCAGTGAACAAGCGATTCACCACAGATGCTGGTGCGACATATGTAGAATTTGAAAGTAAACGAATTGTAAATGGAATTTGAGCATCAAAATAAAAATGAAGGCAATTACTAAATAGAAGTAGAAGAGAAAATATTCTTCTTTCATTTATAGTTTACATTCAGTCTTATTTTGTGTTGGTTCTGTTGCGGGGAAATGAAGCGACCAAACTCCTGAGAGGTAAAGGTCACAGACCCTTTATTACACGCGTGGGCCCTTGGGAGTGAACTCCAAATCGAGAGCCCTGAACAAAGGCCTGAGCTGGCCTATATACCTTTTAGAGATACATAGTATACGTAGCATTTCGGGAGTCAGGTTACAAGCAAGTCTCTAAAAAGTAAAACCTGGTTACAGAGAATAGATAAAGTTTCAAGGATTTTCTAGGGTTGTAAAAGTATATATCATTTTAGGTGTCATAGGCAAGCAGATTTACTAAGGCAGTGAGATTGTCCCAGAAAAGCAGTTCCCCCCATCTGCATTCCTAGATAACACATTACTGAGGAGTTTACATTTGGCTGTCTTCCTGCCAGACACCACGGTTGCAAATCAAGCAAGCTACAGGTTAAAAGCACACTTAAGCTATTTGGCTAAAACTGCAGGATACAAAGGGTTAGTTACAGATTACAAGTTTACAAGCAGGGTGAATTTCACTAACATTTGGCCAGGAGTCACAGCTTGCTCTCTAGGCCTGTTACTACTTACTGTATTTCTAACAAGACTTAAAATATTCTAAGGTTATAATATCCCTGTTACAGTTCCAGGCGTACAGCACAGTGCTGGGACAATTGTATCTTTACAGGGTGTCCCGTGGTATTTCCAGTGCCCATCTGGCACCATACAGAGTTACTGCAGTATCTATTGACTCTATTTCCTATGCTGTATTTTCCATCTCTGTGACTGTTTTGTAACTACTAATCTTTGCTTCTTAATCCCTTAGCCTCTTTCACCCAGTTCCCCACACTCCTCCCCTCTGGCAGCCACAAGTTGATGCTCTGAGTCTGTGAGTCTGTTTCTATTTTGTTTGTTTGTTTATTTTGTTCTTTAGATTCCACACATAAGTGAAATCATATGGCATTTGTCTCTCTATGACTGATTTAGTTCACTTAGCATAATACCCTCAAAGTCCATCCATGCTGTTGCAAGTGGTAAGATTTCATTTTTCATGGCCAAATAATATTTCATTGTGTATATGTACCACCACTTTTTTGTCCATTCCTCTATAGATGTGCACTTCCATGTCCCAGCTCTTGTAAATAATGCTGCAATGAACATAAGGGTGCATATATTCTTTCAAATTAGTGTTTTTGGTTTCTTCTGATAAATCCCCAGAAGTGAAATCTCTGAATCATAAAGCAGTTTCCATTTTAATTTTTTGAGGAACTTCCATAGTGTTTTCCACAGTGGCTGCACCAATATTCACCCTACCAAAAGTGCACTAGGGTTCCTTTTTCTCCACATCCTTACCAGCACTTGTTGTTTGTTGATTTATTGATGATAGCCATTCTGACAGGTGTCAGGTGATAATTCATTGTGGATTTAATTTGCATTTCCATGATGATTAGGGATGTTGAGCATTTTTTATATGTGTATTGACCATCTGTACATCCTCTTTGGAGAAGTGTCTATACAGGTCTTCTTTCCATTTTATAATTGGGATGTTTGTTTGTTTGTCTGTTTTGGTATTGAGCAGAATGAGTTATAAATTTTGCATATGAATCCGTTACAAGATGTATCAACTGACAAATGTCTTCTTTCATTCAGTAGGTTGTATTTTTGTTTCTTTGATGGTTTCCTCTGCTGTGCAAAAGCATTTTAGTTTGATGTAGTCCCCATTTGCATTTTTTTTTCCTTTGGTTTCCCTTGTCTGAGGAGATACATCAGTAAAAATACTGTTAAGAGAAATGTCTGAGATTTTACTGCCTTGGCTTTTCTCTTCTTGGAGTTTTATGGTTTTAAGACTTACATTTAAATCTTTAGCCTATTTTAACTTTATTCTTGTTTATGGTGTAAGAAGGTAGTCTAGTTTCACTTTGTTTGCTTGTGTCTGTCCAATTCCCTAGCACCGTTTTTTGAATAGACTGTTTCCCATTGTGTGTTCTTTCCTTCTTTGTCAAATATTTATTGACTGTAATGGTGTAAGTTTATTTCTGGGTTCTCTATTCTGTTCCACTGATCTATAGGTCTGTTTGTATGCCAGTACAGTGCTGTTTTTATTACTATGACCTTATGGTATAGCTTGATAACAGGTAGTATATAGCTTGATAGCAGATAGCATGGGTTCTTCTTTCTCAAGATTGCTGTGGCTATTCAGGGCCTTTTGTAGTTTCATATAAATGTTTAAATTATTTGTTCTAGTTCTGCGAAATGTGCCCTTGATATTTTTATAGAAATTGTGTTGAATCTATGTATTGCTTTGGGTAGTATGGACATTTTAGCAATGTTAATTCTTCCTATTCATGAACATAGTATATGCTTCCATTTATTTGTATCTTCTTCAATTTCTTTCTTCAGTGTGTAATAGTTTTCTGAGTACAGGTCTTTTACCTCCTTGGTTAAATTTATTCCTAAGTATTTTATTTTATTTTTGATGCGTTTGTAAATGGGATGCTTTCTTAGTTTCCCTTTCTGATAGTTTATTATTAGTGTATAAAAATACAACTAATTTCTGAATATTTATTGCTTATCCTGCTAGTTTACTGAATTTATTGATTAGTACTAGTAGTCTTTTGGTGGCGTCTTCAGAACTCTCAATATATGATATCATGTCATCTGCAACTAATGGCAGTTTTAGTTTTTCCTTTCCAATTTGGATGCCAGTAAAAGATAAAAAAATCATTTTAAATGGTGTCTCCACTTTGGAAGTATTTAAAGAGACTTGAAACTGACAAATGATATAGCTATCATATATTTGATATATTTGTCCAGCATATCATGTTCACAAAAATTCACACTTGCTAAAAAAATGAAATTAATATAAAATGTCGTGTACCTGAACTTGATAATATTAGTGCATTAAATATTAATGTGAGGCATAGTGAGAAGAGTTTTTTTCCCCCTCAGACAGAAATAGGCTTTTTTTTTCTTTCTTTTTTTTTTTTTTTTCCCTTACCAAATGACCTTGTATGAAAGTACTCTTGGAGAAGATAGTACTTCTGAGAAAGCATACAAGCTGCCTGGTACAGCCAAGTATAGCCAAATGAGAATACAGATCTTAGGATCTTAGTCCTGGATGGGAGTTCAGAAATAACTTATCTGCATGTATGAGGGCCCTTAGGTCCAGAGCTATTGAATGGTTCACATTAATTGCCTAGTGACAGAGCTGGGATTAGAACTGGTTTCAGCTGACACAGAATGCAGAGCCCTATGCTACCGCTCCCTCCCTGTGGCAGCTAGAAAATGACTACTAACGTATCAGCATGACCTTGGCGGCTTAAAATTTACTTTTTAGAATATAACATAGGTATTGAAATAATAAGCCAGAGGCTGCTCTAAAGTTTATTTTTTTCACAGCTAGCTTTAAGGAATTTGGGGGTACCTGGAATTGTTCTTGGGAAAAGGAAATGTGAAGAGACATTTGTGACTTTTGCCATCCTCCTTACATGCATGAAAAAAGAAATTTTTGGAAGAGACTGATGCCTTTCGTACTATATGATTCTGTTCGTTCAGCCATGGCAAGTATGAGAGGGCATGTTGTATCTGCTTCACGAACAGTGTGAGATACGGAGGGAAACCACTACCGTACAATATTCTCCAGTCTCCAAACCTTCTTGCTTAACGTAACTCTAGACAGTTCAGGTCTTTAAAAGATCAGCTCCTTTACATGGCTGAGAGCATCGACATCACCCTAGAAAGCTCAGTGGAACTAGCCTGTCAGGCTGCCCTCTCCAGCTGTTGCCGAGAGGAGGGCCGCACTGACGAGGTGCCTGGAGAACCCCGATGTAGAGACTGGGTAAGAGACACACCCAGTTGCCAGTGGGGTAACTTCTGGGTGTTACACATTGGAGTCCATGTCAGCATACCAACAGGAATTCCAGATTCAGCTGAAAAGCTATTATTTTTCTGAACTTGGACTTTGTATTTGCCAGTCATCCAAATAGTGTTACAGTTCTCACTTTCTACTTGTCTTGTGACTACGGAAAGGGAGAGAAGACTGATTCAGATCATTTGCTAGATTTTGGTGTAGTTCAGTTTACTCTATGCTAGGGGATTTATATATGTAATCTCATTAAATTGTCTCAGTGCATTTCAGATATGTTTACCCATCTCCTTGTTTTGAACATAGAGAAAAAGAGACTCAGATATAGGGGTGACTGGCTTAAATTCTTTCTGGGTAGGATGCGTAGGACTGGGTTTCAAACCAGACCAATCCCACTCACTGTTTACGCTCATTCTACTGTACTGTGTGCCCTCGTCTTGTTCTCCTTCCTGTGTCCTCTCTCTCTGAGACGACTGAATTACAGTGTCACAAAACTCTGTGGAGATACTAGATCCAGTCTTTCGGATGGCATATTTCGTCTCTTACAAGAACACAGACACAATATTCAAGATGGAGAAAGCTAGCCCTGGCTGGTGTAGCTCAGTGGACTGAGCGCGGGCTGGGAACCAAGCGGTCCTGGTTTGATTCCCAGTTAGGGCACATGCCTGGGTTGCAGGCCAGGTCCCCAGTGAGGGCCATGTGAGAGGCAACCACATATTGTTGTTTCTCTCCCTCTCTTTCTCCTTCCCCTCTCTCTAAAAATAAATAAAATCTTTAAAAAAAAAGAAATCTATTAAAATTATTTTTAAAAAAAGATGGAGAGATTTAAACCAAGGAATAGCTGATAATCTGTTGTCTCCATTGCTCTCATTGTAATTTCAAATGAGAGAAGAATAATTACGTAATTTGAAAATAATAATGTGACATGCATCATTTGTTGAAGCTATAAATCATGGAATATCAGATATTAGAAGGTACACTTACACAAGGCAGAATTAGGAGCATCTTGTCTTGCTCCTTTATACCTGTGCGTTGCTATGGTTACGAGAGGTACTGAACTGAGAGATGACTGAAGAAGCTACCCTAGCATTTTAGTTTGTAAGATGTTAGTGAATATTTCTCTCTATAAGAGCAGGTAAAAAAAACAGTTTTTTATGAATAGTAAACACAATTTGACTAATAAAATATTCCAAGATTAATTTTTGGTGAGCTTTTTTCTTAACTTTTTTCCCTTTTACCCTGTAATACAACAGAGCTGTAAGTATGAATGAGGAGGAAGGGTCCTGGTACCTATGTCAGTGTTACTCTCAACATCGCTGATTACAGCCACAAAGCACTTCTCTAGCTTTGCTGTCTCTTCCCCCCTAAGTAGAACCCGTAATTAAAACTGCATTGTGTTCACTTAGGTTCACTCACTGGGTCTAAAGCTGGACCTTGTTGGTAAGCTTCTTTTGTATATATGTGTGTGTGTGTGTGTATAATCTGTGTGTGTGTAATATGCACACATATGCATATATACATCTTTATACACATATAAATCTAACAAATACATTTAACAAATGTCCATATTTGTTACATTCCTATATTTCATTGGAGAATAGAAGTCAGACAGCTGATTTTCTCCTCTCTTCCAAATTTTACCCACAAAACAACAGCTGTATCAAACTAATTTTTATTTTCTTGTATAAATCAAAAAATGTTCTAGACACTGGTATAATTAGTATGCTAGTGGTAGTTGGAAAACCAAAACATCGGGCTTGTCCTCTTTAACATCCCATCCAATTCAAAGGATTGATGAATTTCTGTAGACATTACGTACATGACTGTGGGTAGTAACAGTTTATTGTTTGACAAATTAAAGGGCTTTAAGACACTCTGTCACAAAGTGTCTATATATGAACAGTAGAAATAGGTTTATTTCATTTAAATATTTTACTAATGTATACCACCAAATAGACAAAATGATCTTTTTGAAGAAAGCATCAACCATGGTCTCAGGGAAAAATAACATTTATGGAGAAATCTAAATTAGGCCATTCTTAAAAGTAGTTAATTTGAAGCAATCTGAAATAAACATTTCATTTATTTGTGCCTATTATTTCATATAATAATATATAGCTACTGGGTTTCATGTAATGAAATTTTAAAAAGGATAACTTAAGAAAAAGTTGATCCTTCTAACCCTAGCTGATTTGACAGCCTTATTAAAATTAGTTTCTATGATGAATAGTCTGTGTAGACAAATGGAAACATGTTGGGTATAAAACACTCCAGCTAGAGCGTAAGCACACGCACTTCAGAAACCCAGTGTTCCCTCTTGTACTCTTATGACCCAAAATATAGGAGTTGAGCTTTTGTTCCCTATGCCCAACACCCTTTCATCTTTAGTTTCCTTTAATAACTGCTTCTTTCTTGGCTACACAGAATGGAAAAAATAATCTCGTCTTTCCTTGTCCTAGGTATGATCAGATGACTCAAGCCCAACCAACTTGACTTCTTTCTTATGATTTTGAGTTCTGAAACAGGAATGACAGGAAATATAATTCGCAGGTGAGAGGATGTCAGAATCAAAGAATAAGACACCTGTTGCTGTATTTTTGATGCTCATGTAAAGAGAACATGATGCTGACATGGGATGTAGAGAGAAGGGACAGGCTGACTAAATTCAAGTACCAGTCACCCCCCAGTGCGGCTCCAGCCTCCACTCATTTTGTGATTTGCTTGTGTGACCTGATCAATTTTATTTTATTGTTTACCTCCAGCTGCTTCAGGTTGGAGGTTTTGAATTATAATAGAAAGATTTCTTCATTAATGCCCTTAGCACATTACCTCCTTCTTCCAAAGAGGAGATGGGAGACTCAAGAAAAACCTCTTTGTCTTCTCCACGCATCGTTTTCTTCATCTCTAACTGGAAGGCGTGGCTCCAGGTAATTTGTAAGCCCGTCTAAGTCTCCCAGGCTGACTGCCTCTCTCGCCATCGCCATCGGTCTGGATGACTTCTCACAGCTCCCCTGGGTGTCACAGTTGGGATCGATACTGGCCAGGGTTTAAAACCTTTTTTTCTCTTAACACTATCCATTTTTTGTAGCTATCTTTTATTGCCACGCCTCTGCTTCTCCACGTCTTTTCTTACCGTTGAGAAAAACATGGGATTCAAAAGTAACCTCTGCTTTCTCCATTTCAGGCCCAAGTTTGATAGCAACACAGATGAATGATGGGAGATTCTGAAAGACAGGCCAGCAAAGCTGAATTCTAATCTTTTTAAGCAGTTATTCTTAAACTTCCCTTAATAGCAGATGAGTTAAATTTATTTTCTGTGGGGTTCTGTAAGGAGGATTCTAGAGCTAAGTGGTTTTTAAATAACCTTTTACAAGGACAAAATTTATTTGTAGCTGGGGACGTGGCTTTAAAACACCCAATATAAATTGTATATCCTATTCAATAATATTATACAAAAGCAGTGTTTTAATTATTTACAGTACCTTAAATCTGAATGAAGTAAAATGCATGTTGCAGGCAGATACGTCACATATTAATCCACAGATGTTTGAAGCACAGGCTTCTGGTATTGATGGCTCCTGTTACAATAACAGTGTTTTCTGAAAGTGGTATATTTCATAAAGTCAATAATACATATTAACACAAAGTTGAAATCACCTTATCAGGCCTTCTTCATTTAATTGTAAAGAGAATGGAAAACACTTAGGATGACTTGGAGGAAGCAGAGGAGCTCAGAGAAAGTTCAAAGCTCACGCTTCATAGCAAATTCAAAAGGCTACTTCAGTGTCTCAGGAGCAGCTTCAAAGTGCAGTGTTTTAACCTGAAGTTAAAACAGCAGAAGCCAAAAGAACAGCTCATGTGGTGTAGGTTGAAGTGGTACATGAAGCATCTCTCAGTATCCCAGGAGATGTGCAAACAATAGCTATGATAAAAATGCGTGGTAGCACCAGGAAAGACAGAAACTTGGACTAGCGAGAAAGGGAGCCCAGGCAAGACGGGGATTCTAGGGTCTGTCTACGGAGAACGAGAGTTTCTTTCTTTCAGTGACTCGCTAGGTTGTTTCATGTGGCATTAACAGACCGTTGCCTAACTTTGGACATTTTTAACGGCGGAGGGAATTTTCTGTTAGTGCTGATATAATAATTTAAAAACACATATTCTTTAATTGAACATTCGTTAAATCATTTCACCAGGAATCCAAATAAAAATGCTTCCTATGCTATTCTGTGTGTAATAGAAGTTAGGCAAAACATTTCCTCTCAGGAGAAAGAATAAAAAGTAAAGTAAAATCCACCCTCAGGTGACAACTCTTAGCACTTTCACTTTATCAGGAAAAGTGAAGAACATGTGTAAAATGCATGTTCTTGAATTAATCTCCCTTGAGTGAAGAAAGAACAGGTCTCATTATTCTTCTAGGGGGTAAAATTTAATTTTATTGACACCCTAAATTGCTCAGTATATCTCCCTCTGCTGTTTTCTTACAGATTTCCCTTTCTTCTTTTAACCTTAGCAATTCTATGAGATATCTCCATGGATATCTCCTTACACTATCTCATGATTCACTTCTGGAATAATAATTATAATTTCAATGAAAACAATATATTATATGCTTGTCTAGTAAGTGAAAGTGGAGCGTATCTACTTATTTGTAAGTGGACTACACTTCGCACATATTGGGTAATTAATACATGAATTCAATTTAGGAACTATATCAAAAGATACAATTCCACAAAAGTACAAATTTCTTTTTAAATTAATTTTGTAGGTCCACTTGCTCTGTGATTCACATCCAATAGTTATAGAATAAGGTTTGTTGACTAGTGAATAAATGAAGGAATGAATACATTAATGACTGGATGGGTGAATAAGTAAGTTATTTGTACCAACGAAAATGTTGGTGAATATATAGAATCAGAGAATTTAATTGCTGAATGAGATCATCTAGTTCTACCAAAACTTGATGTGTAGACAGTATAATGGCCCCAAAGTGGTAAACATCCTAATCCTCGAAACTTTTGACTATGTTGCCTTATATAGCACAAGGAACCTGGAAGATGTAAATTAAGGATCTTGAAACAAGAAGATTATCCTAGATTATTCGGTCCTACTATCCATGCAGGCCTTATATAATCACAGGGCCCTTAAAAGAGGAGATGGGAGGTCAGAATTTTAAAACAGGCAATGTGACTATGGAAGAGAAAGAAGAGAGGTGTGAAGATGCTAACCTACTAGCTTTGAAAAGGGGGAATGGAGCTAAGCTCCAAGGAACTAGGGTTGTCCCTAGTGTCCAGGAAGAACTAGCCCTGCTGACCCTTTGACACCTGTGAGACCTGTTTTTGTACTCTGACCTCCAGAATTGTAAGAGATTGAATTTGTGTTGTTTTGAACTACAAAGTTTGTGGTAATTTGTCACAGAGGCCAAAGTTATTGAGTAGTCCTACTCAGTGCATCTACAATAAAGTCTGGACTCTGAAGGCGTTTTCAGCATCACCTCACTTTGTACTTGGAAAAAACAATGTGAAAATCTCAGCAACATTGGCATAGTAATAAGTACAATTTACCATGTTAAAAAAAATGGTTTGGAAAAACAAGTCTGAAAAAAATAAACTATTAATACTACATTCTGTCACTATGTATTGATTTCTCCTCTTGCTTTTATGAAGAGAACAATGACGAGCATGTGCTTTCACAGAGGGCGCTGGATAATGCTTTCCACTCATTGTTTCAAACAGAAATTCCCTGTGTGCCATTTCTGCTTGTATTACTTCATGTCCATCAAAGATGCTCACCTTTCATTGCAAGGAGCTGAAGTCACCCGTGTTACATCTCTAACTGCATACCATGGTGCTTACTTTCCTTTCTTTTGAATAGAGTGTTGGAGGTTTTCTTTCTTTAATTATTTACATTTTTATTGATTTTAGAGAGCGGGAGGAAGGGCAGGAAAGAGAGAGGCAGAGAGAGACAGAGACAGAGAGAGAAAAAGATCTGTTGTTTCACTTATTTAGATATTCACTGGTTGCTTCTTGTATGTGCTCTGACCAGGGATAGAACCTGCAATCTCGGTTGCAATCTTGGTATAACGAGACAACACTTTAATCAACTATGCTATCCTACCAGGGCTTATCTCCTCCTTTGAAGGGTACAATAAATATGTGTTGTCAGCATATTTTCTTTGTTTTATTCAAATTATTCTATTAATGTGTAGTAACTGTGGCTCTATTAAATATAACACATTCAGAGTCTGTAACAATTTTGAGCCATTCAATAGGAATGTTAGTACTGCTTATTTTCTAAAAAAATATCAAAATTAAGGATAGCATTAAGGATAGCATTTAGCTAAGTTACCCTAGTAACTTAGATTAAATTTAAACCCCTAAGAGTAAAGGGGGAAATTACAAGTTACCAAAGGAATCTGCAGGAACGACTCTACCAAAACAATGACATCTTAAAGCAGGTCTGAGGAAGCCACGCTCTACTGCAGATCAACAACTGGAACCTATATCCTTTGTTCTCAATTCCACTTCTTCCGTATCTTTGAGCAATTATTATAATCATTGCCATTTATCCCTACATGTATTCTCATACAATAGTTTTCCTGGATGCATTCATTCATACTATATATGTCTTTCTTTAAAAAGAAGGTGTCTCTATAGGGCAGATTTTAGTTTGGAGGCTTGATTTCCTGCTTTCAGAATGATTATTCACAAAGGAAAGAGCCAAGACTCTGTGCTTATTATTTTCATTTTATATATAGGGAAAAAATAGGCTCAGAGACTCCCATGTTTCAAGGGGCTGCAACTGTCATCTTTGCTGCTTCCCAGGGAAGGTTTTAAGCCCTTATCTTACTAAATATATTGAAAATTGAAATGCCATTAATAGGATTTCGAGGACCCTTACTCCTAGACCTGGCCCAAGCCTCATGGCTGGCATGATGTGTTATTGCCTGAGATGTTAAGCTACTGGACGTACCTGCTTCACAAACTAATATAATGGATTAATAATTAGGAATAAAATTTGCCCTGATTTTACCAGGGAGCCTCTTGAGCCTACTCTCTCTTTTCCTTATGCCCGCTTTAGTGACTGCAGAGAAAAATTTTCTCACCAGATTTACATGCAGTAGCAAAAACCGAAGCAACTCTCTCAACTAATGAGCTGCAGAATATAAAAGTTTGGGGCAGCCTCTATGGAAACTTTGAATATGGTGACCTATCAGTGTTGAATGCATATGAGGTGACAAATTCATCCTAGAAAGCAAATTGTCACAAATGAGGGACAGTAGGACTTTAGGAGAACCTTAAGATGATTGTTGCCTCAGTTTCCATCACTGTAAAGGAATTATCCAAGTTGCAGTTATATTAGCAGAATTAATGAGTGATCTAAACTACATTAAATTCCTCAGAGATAGGCATTGTATAAATAGGAGCCACTGTAATAAATGGCCAAAAGCTCAAGAAAGAGAGGTTAAAGGTTATATATAAAATGTGGTCTCAAATGTAAGTGATTGACCAAAAATCAGGATGTTCAGCCAATTACTGGACATCCAATCTGTGTCATTTGAGAAAAATTGTACAGAACATCCTTTCTTCATTCCCAACATTTGCTTATTACATAAATTAGACAATTTAGCCCTAAATAAGGACGTAGTTACATTCTCTCCGTGTATCTCAGACTGCTAAAAAAAAAGAATTATATTAAATTGGTAGTCAGAATCTTTCTCCAAATGATGATAATTGGATCTCAGATTCAAAAGACAGCATTTAGTTGGAAAGAAATGGCCAGAGGAAATGTGAAGGCTCTGTCCTCAGTGTAAAATATGTTATATTTTCTTAGGTATTATTACATCAAGTTCACTCCGTAAAGGTAAGAAACATCGACCTAGAATATATATCTGGCATTTAGCTTAAAAATGCCATGTCTTAATTTATGTTATTCATTCTGTGAATTCTCTTTGTAAGGTGATAGGAGTCATTAGTTTTTGTTCATGCCCACTGAATATACAGTACTTTGCTAAGATATTTTAATGGAGTTGCAGTAGAGAAACAACCAGTGCAAAGTTATCTGAATCCTTTGTCACAATTACTATGCATATTCTTAGCCTCATATAAGAATATCTGCATAGCTAATCGTTTGTTTTTTTATCAGGTGATATTGGGACTTTTAGAAGATGCACACATACTGCGATTGGAAGGAGCTCAGCATTTTAAGATGAAAAAATGGAATTCATATAGAATGTCTCGAAAGTTTGTCCTGGGTGATTTTTGTAGGAAAGTTATTAATGTGATTATGTATATAATCTCTCTATATACCTATATCTATTTATCTATCTATCTATCTATCTATCTATCTATCTATCTGAGGACATTTTTCTCACTTCCCTTGAGAGGAAGGAAGGGAGAGAAGAAAGGAGAGAGAGAAACATCAATTGCCTCCCACAGGAGCCCAGGGCAGGAATTGTGTGCATCTAGACTGGGGATCAAACCCACAGCCTAGGCCTGTGCCCTGACTGGAATTGAACCAGCAAACTTTCAGTTACTGGAGGACACTCCAACCAACTGAACCACACTGGCAAGGGCAATGCGGTATTTATTTATAACATGGAAAATTGTTTAACTAAAGGACACTTCATTAAGTCGAGCACTAATCATCTGGGAGTGATATTTTGCTAGAAATATATCTTCCAGAAGCTATATGAATTTTCCAAAAAAACAAAGAGGAAGAAAGTAAACATCGCTTATCTTATGAGGAAGGATTAAAGCAAGATGCAATAGACAAAAGAAACTACGAACAAAGAGGATTGAACAATCTTTGGATAAAAAGCATTCTGAAAAACTCTTATCTAAATGATTCACACTGGATTTGCTTGCTTTTCCTAGTGTCCCCCTGATGACCACTGAGACGTCTTGGGGACCCCAAAGGAATGGGCATGTTAAGTGGGTTTACAGTTTCCACTAAGGCCCCCATGTTACCTAAATGGTTGGGATTTCAACTCAGACTGGTACCTGGTGCAGGCTGTTAAAGGAGACAGAAGGAAATGACCTTATTGTGCAACAAAGTTTCCCCATCTCATTGTGTCAGTATCATTCTTGAGGATATATTGATAACAAAACAGTTTGTAAATTATTTTATACAAAAGTATCCTGTTCCTATATTAATTATGTAAATGCTTCTGTGTACACACACAACATTTTATTTTATATATTTTCCTAAATATATGCCAGGAATTGTGCTAGGTATTTCACATATGGTTTTTTTTTGTTTTTGTTGTTTTTTTTTCATTTTATTTTCACATCTAGAAAGGTTAGTTTGTTCAGGCTGCTGTGACAAAACTACTTAAGGCCAGGTGGCTAATAGGTGATAGAAACTAACAGGTGATAGTCCTCACAGGCCTGGAAACCAGGCATCTAAGATCAAGGTGCCAGGATGGCCAAGGTCTGGTGAGGGTTTTCTCTTGAGCTGCAGACTGCCTACTTCTTCCTGGGTTCTTACATAGTAGGAGGGGTGAGGGGAGCCCTGTGGGGGGGTATCTTTGAGAAAAACACAAATTCCATTCATAAAAGTTCCACCTTCATGACCTATTTACCTCCCAAAAGTCCCATCTCCTACTACTATCACCTTGGAGGTTAGGGTTCAACAAATAAATTTCAGGGAGGCACATCGGAACCCTAGCAAAAGGTGAGATACAGATATTTAGTTTTTAGTTCATATTGACAACATTTCTGTTCTTTTTTATTTAAAAATATTATTTATTTATTTTTAGAGAGAGGGGAGGGAGGGAGGGAAACATCAGTCAGTGACTTCTCATACATGCCGTGACTGAGGACCAAACCCACAAGCTAGGCATGCTCAAGGACCAGTAATCGAACCAGTGACGTTTTGCTCTGTGGGACTACACTCAACCAATTAAGGCACACTTGTCAGGGCAAAATATCTCTTCTTGTTCAGCATAATGACTAAAAAGTTGTGTCCAAGAAGGAAGAAACTAAGATAAAGAGTGTTTAGCAGACTGTTTACATATAAATTCTTTGACACATTAGCAAGGAAGCAAATATATAATCAGTAGATCTTGAGGTACTTAGTGATATACTTATCAAACTGCTCATTCTGTTTAAATATCAAAACTCCATTTGAACCTTGCAGGTATAACCCTGAAATGAAAACATAGTATTGACTTTCTTTGTTGTCTTTCAAGGGAAAACATGTTCAATTTATCATTAAACTGAATTTTCAAATTCTTTCCTCCATAGGCCACTGTCACATGCCCCTTTGTTCCACCTGGTTATAGAGGAGCATTTAGTTTTCTTCCGTATTGCGATGTCCTGATGCAGAGAGGGTCATGCATCATTCAGGTGGCCCTGTGGGCCATCTTATTTTGAAAACTATAGTTTTCTGACCTAGTAACTGTGTTGTAGCTATATAGAAATAATAACATCTACATCTCCTGTTCTGTGGAAATTTGGTAGAATATGTGGTAGAGGGAGAAGGGTCACTAAAGTTATTATATATGTCCAAATTCTTACATCAGCATTTTAAAAATGTATATCCCAAATTATTAATTTCTACCTTCATTTGGCTTTGCATATGCGTATGTCAAAACGTACTAAGATTTGGTGAAAAAGTCCGCTTCTGTTTGCTTCAATAGCCTTATTCTTTTCTCTAAGAAATCATATTTTAAGAAAGATAAAAAAATTACTAATATTCATTTCATTTTGAAAATGTATGCAAATATACACTTTGATATATTTGATATATATTACTTATTATGTTTATGTATTTCCAAATATATTACTAACGACTACAAAAATATAAAATATCATGTTCCAAATGATATAACTTAAAAGTAATTACTTCTTACCCCAACATCTTGTCTTTTTGGATATGATGAAGGTATAGAGAAATCTGCTTTTTTGAACATACTCCTCTTTGACTCACAGTTTATTGTGATCAACTAGCTGTGGTGAGGAATAAATGTAGATTTCTTTGTTTACAATATTGACCTTGGCAGGAGGTATATTTTCAGACAAAGGTTTTGCAGGCTTGGGTGGCTCACATTTTAAATTTATAAGTCTAGAGATCATTTCTCCTATTTTTCTCTTTTCAGTTAGAAAGACTTATAACACAATTTCAAATTCAATTCAAGTCTCTGACCCTGGTCTACTAGAACATAAATATATCTAATCCAATTACATCAGTGGCCCAAGAACACTTCCTGCTTCCTTGGAGATACTCTGTTTCATTGCTTCCTGATGGTGAGACAGACTTGGTGAGTGGAGGACCCCACACATGGAAGAGGAATGGCTTTCGGGACAGGTTTTCATCTACCCGCCACAGGAAGATACCGCACTTTGATGACGATGCCTGTTTCAGTCCAGCTGTGTAATCCACCGTGCCTTCGAGTGCAAAAACCCTTTAGTGTAACAGGAAAGCCTAGAACTTAACAATGTTTCATCATTGCTCCAGTCAATCAATTGCAAATTAAGTCAATTGCTAGTGCAATAATATTCTACATATTTTTATTAACTACCAAGTACTGAAACCCAGAGAGTTATCTGGAGACAGAAAATAAAAACATGCTGAAGTTATTTTAGAAACTTGTATGCCCCAACTTTGAAAAGATCTTAAGAGAAATGGATCAGAAGGGAGAACAATAGGATTCATGCGTCTGTTTTTCATTTTGCTTTTTTCATTTTCAAAATATTTATTGACACGTGGAGATGGCCTTTAAATGTGCCGCATTTTATTTAACATTTAAAAATATTTTTTCTGCAAATGGTAATGCACAATGGTAAGCGAACATATTAGTGCAATATGATCACTGAAATCCAAAAGAAGTTTCCACGAGAGTGAGCCCTTTGAAGAGGCTCTTGCTATGGTTGAACTAGGACAATCACAGGCATGGCAAGTAATATGTTTTGAGAAAAGATTCCCTATGGGTCCTCATGTTTGGACACATTGCGTGATCTTATTTCCAGAAAAATTGAGAGCAGCACTTTCCTCTGCCATTTACTACCTATTCAACTTTGATTCAATTTCTAGGCCTTAGTGAGCTCTGATTCTCTACTTCAAGAAATAAAATACTAATCTATTGACATGAGACCAGAAACAAGAGGACCAATATTAGAAAGTTCAAGTGCATAGTTAAATTAGAATTTTCTATTTATATGTGAGTATTAGGACTCTTGAACATCAACTCTAAACATATCCACAATTTCTTTGATAAGCCATAGTCTTTTCCCTACAACGTTGTAATCATATCACTGAGAAATCATATGAGAAAATAGAATATTTCTCTCTCTCAGAATGTAATGTTTTTTTCCCTCTCGTATAAAGTTCTGGACTAGGTGAAATTTCCAGCTATAATTGAGCAGATTACTTGTCAATGACCTGCTGTACTTACTCATTTTGAGGACAAAGCAGTAGGCTCTGTAGGTCCAGCCAGGTCAGTGATGACTTGGCCTGTGCATGGTTCTAGTTGACTAAGATTGCTCTCGAGACAGGGAGCCCCACAGTGAAACTGGACTTGTAAGAAGAAATCAGCTTTGGAAATGTCAAGTTCTTATTTTAATGTGTTTATAATTAAGAAGAAAACAGATTGTTGTTCTTTTTTTTTTACAGAGCCCCACCCACAAGGAGTTTATTGATTTAATGTTTCTTTATATGAAATAGTTGGACAGGGTGAAGGTAAAGCAGAAAACAAATGATGGTCTAATCTAAGAGGCAAATCTATATTGGAGTGAGTCTGCTGACCTGTGAAATACATTCAAAGAGTATTTACAAAGTCATTCTTATTGTCAGAATGATGAAGGGAGGTCTTCTTGGGGTGTTGCAGTAGGGACTGAGAAATCAGGGGGTTTCTAAAGGTCCTTATGAACTTAAAATTATAAAATAATTTGCATACATTTACATAATGAGAAATGTATATTTTAATTGCAGAAGGAAAAATTTAATAGACCCTAAAGTGTTTTTATGTACAGGAAAAGCACTTTATTGTTTGGAGAGAAGAGTGTCGCATGGGGAGAAACTACTAAAATTACATTCGTGAATGTTGAAGATTACGGTTTAACTTGTGTATGTTTTAACATTATCACTGATGTCACTAAAATTGCTTTAACATTATTATGTCACTGGGAACCTTACAGAAAAACTTTCTCATGCGAAGGATCTTCATTTTCATTCACTGAAATAGTGTCTACGTATAGAAAATGCATTTGTAACTGTAGAGCAAGAAATTAGATACCATTATTCTTTCATTTATTCAAGTATTTGACTAGTATTATTGAGTACTACTTTATATCAGGATATGATATAAGTTCTGGCAGGAATTAAAATCTAAAACTGAACAAAATAGTCTCTATCCTATAAAAGTTCATAAAATGACAATTTAAATTTGATATATGTGCAGAATACTATAAGGCAACTGGGAAAGATCACAAGAAAAGGGGGCATTACTACTAGAAAGGCAATAAGCTTAGGGGTCAAGAAAACTAGATTTTACTCTAAGTAATATGAGTAAACAGTTTATAAAGAAAATTAACCATTATTCCTTTTTATAAAGTTAGTGGTTTGAAAAGACTATTCACGTGATTGTGAACTTTAAATATCTTGTAATTCTAGGGTATTATGTCTAGGTCATAAAATTGTGTTTGACAAAATGGTGTTCAAAAGTAAATTATATCTGCACATTTATTTCATTTTACCAGATTACCAAATGAATTTTGGCTGCCAGAACAAATTTCTGGTGTTATTTCTATTTCATTTAGAAGTGCTTTAATTAGAAATGTATGGATAAATCCTCAAATGAGATATTGTTTCTGAAACAAGATCTGGGATCCAGTCATAGGTATTCACTTTTCCAAGAAGATGAGCTCTTTTCCCTAGTCATTTGTATGTGAATCAGAAATTTGACCAATGTAGAGCATATGAATTAAAAATGCATTCATAGAAAAGAAAAGGAAGGAAGGAAGCAACAGAGGGAAGGAAGGAGGAAAAGAGGAAGAAAGAAAACAAGGAAGAAAGGAATCACAAAGTTAGTATGTCCTCAACACACTCTATAGATTGTAAGAGATAAAAATGCCATTTTGTTGTGTTATTAGAAGTAAATGCTTGACCTATACTCAGTGTTTTGATGACAAATCAAATCAGAAAATTTTATCTAAAATCTTCTATGCAGCCTTAAAGAAAGGAAGGGAGATGTAACATTTAGGATTGAAGTAGTGGAGATCCATTTAAATTTGGAGGGAGAACACTTGTACAAGATATCTTTTTTAAATTTAGTTTTTAATCCTCACCTGAAGATATGTTTGTTGATCAAGGAGGTGGGGGGAGAGAGACAGATAGAGAGAGAGAAACATTGACTGGATGCCTCTGGTACCCATCCCAATCGGCTCGAACCCACTACATTCTGGTGTGTGAAACCGCTCTTCCACCAGCGGAGCTAAGTGGAACAGAGGACAGGGGGACAAACTCTAATGGAAAAAATATAATAAAAGAAGATGTCTTGACCTTAAGTATAATGTTGAAAGATTGTTTGCAGTAGATATTTTTGATATCACAAGAATTTCATTTAAGTTTCATATATGATAAATTCAAATAAATTCCCAAGAGAAACAGCTTATTATTAATTTGCCCTCTTGTGAGATGCTGACTGCAAATTCCCCACAGACAGTTGATATTTGCAGGTTAAATCGGCATCATCATAGAGTATGTTGAACATGTAAATACAATAAACAATAATGTTTAGTTCAACCTAGTTTAAAAATCAGTTTCCTTTTAAAAATAAAACATGACATTTTATTTGACACATCTTTAAACTAGAAAGTCATTATTTTCTTTACTTTGAATACAATTGTTATAATAAAGTAGATTGTAACTAAGAACTTTCTAAGTATCTCAAATAGTCATTTATTCATTAATTCATTCTTTTAAAAAGTAAGTATTGAGTATTTATTGTGTGCCAGTCACTGTCCTAAGAAGTGAATAATATTTGCTGCTAATTATTTTTAAATAACTCAGAGCTGCCTACATCTTTCTATTCTATAGGCTTTATTATTATGATTATTAAGATTGCCTTTAATAGGTTCACAAGACAGATTCTCACACTAAACCACACATGTGCAATCTAAGAAACAGTCCCACAATTTGCGATTTTCCAAAGTGTGATGTTCATCTTTATTCTAGCAGTCTGAGATGGCTAGAAACACTGAAGACAGGTATGTTGTAAGCCACGAAAGTCAGAAAGCAGGTAAAACTCAGCAGAAGAGAGAAACCCAAATCTTGCCTCCTGCTGTGTTACATTAGAAGAGAAAATGTTTCTGTGACATGTATAATCTTGGGTCAAAATGCATTTGTTTGAAAAGATTGCGATATGTCACATCGCTCTCTCTGAGGCATCCCTCTGCTAAATGAGGGCAATGAAATTCTCCCAGGTTCTCAGCAGCCAGGCAGATGTTTGTCTTGCCTAGATTACCTAGGGGCCAGGGAATGCAAACCTGCTGGGAAAAAGGGCAATGCGCTAAAAATGCCTTCCATTAGCTTTGGGAACCTAACTAAATTTTTTGACCCCTTAGATATTTTGGATCCTGAATCTTTCCCTCTGACTATAGTGACAATTGTAAAAGAAAGGCTGGGGAAAATTATGAAATACGTTGATAGGGAAGTAAAGGATGAAAATATCAAAATGTTCAAGAAGGTACCTGATAAATCCATGGAAAATACATGTGTTCTGGGTCACAAAGGACAGAAAAACAAAGGAGACATTTATTATTTCAGAGATCAATGTAAATGAAAACACCCAAATGACAGTTTAATTCCTCAAGCACATATACAATCTATATTGTCAATAATTTAAAAATTAAATATGTAAATGTCCCCTAAGGTAAGAATATAATTAAAAGTTTCAAGTCTTATATGGAGAAGGAAATAGAAGCAAATATCAAGAAACCCAAATACAACCTACATTTATAAAGAGCCTTTCAAGTTTATAATACATGTGTTCATATTTTATCTCATTGAAGTATTATAAAAATACTGGTAGATTTAGTAACCCCAATTTAAGATTCAGAGAGGGTAAGTAAGCCTCCAGTTTTCAGAAAATAATAAATGGTAAGTCCAAGATACTGAACTGAGTCTTAATATAGAAGAACTCAGTTGCCCTCAAATGAGTAAGGAAAAATGAACTGAGCGCAGCATGTCAGCTCTCCACGTTCTCTCCCCTTCGTGTGTTACAGGGAGTGAGGAATAATGGAAAAGAGACGGCATAATGTTTAATGACAGTCACCTGCTACTTCAATGATTTTAATGTGATTTATAGAAATTAAAATATTATGAATTTGAGATTAACTCTCTTCTGTATTACATAATAGCATCCAAATTAGTCCAGATTTGGGTCATGTCTGGATAAAAGATATTTTTAATTAATCATAAAAATAGTAAACTAGTTGGTGTTTTTCTTGAAGAAATTACTCATACATCCACATTAAGAATGCTAAGGTCTCGCTCAAACATTCTGATATTTCAATGTCAAATGAACTTCAGCACTTAAAAGACTATTCCCTTAGAAAAATACTTGCAATTATATAAACAAGCCTGCACAAACTAATAAAGAAACCAATTATATCTTAAATTTAAATTGGACTTTATAAACTCTTTAATGGGAAAAAAGGGTAAGAAAAAAATAGGTCCTAGAAAATGATTTATTTCTAATGGAAAGGAATTCTCTATAAAGATTTCATTCTAGGCACACGTGGGGAGTTGGCGCTTATGCTCTTTCGATTTTGCCAAGAGAAAAGAAAATAAAACAGGTTCTCCTATGTAGCAAGAGGAAATGAAAGAAGAGAGCTGATTGCACTGCATGGATAGACGGTACAGGAGTTTTGAATGAAACTGGCAGAAACGGGTTGCTTTTCTAGATTAGGGTAGTCTGAATTGACATTATGCAGGGCAAGAGTACTTCATATTCAAGCATAACTCCTCTCAAAATCTGAGGAAAGAAAAGAATCTGTAAGTAACTGGATATTTGTGGTAATATTTTTAGACATATACTTACTATTAATTTTTACTGTAAACCTATCAAAAATATAAACTCTTTTGAACTTTGTGCTGCTTATGAACATATACAGATTAATGACTTCTTTCTCTACGACACTACTTCATTGCATTGTCTGATTGCATTAGTTGCCAAATATGTTCTGGAATAGTTTATCCGAATCTTTCCAATCCCACTTGTAATTTTTATTTTGATTTCTTTTCAATCAAATCACTTAAAATTGAAGAAAATAACCACACCACCCAGTTTTCCAATCCCCTGTCTCTCTTGGTTTCAAACAGGATACTATTACAATCCAGACAGTCTTTTCTTTGGGATGAATGTGACTGATGCCTATGTAATGTTAATGAATGTCCTAGGCCAGGATTAGGCACATGAATTCCCAATTTTCTCATCCTGAGAAATCCAGAAAATAATGGCCTGGACATTACCTGAAGAAATTCATCTGAAAAATTTTACCCTCAGCTCCCATCACACTCCAGCTTTCAGAACAGAGCCAGCTCCTCACTGGTCCATGTCCTTGCTAAGATGTCATAAAAAAACAGAGATTCATAGGTAATTATTTTATATCCTTACAAAACTAAGCCAGAGGAGTACCTAGTTATTATCTAAGTTCAATTGTTTTATAATACTAATGGAGACAAAAGTTACTTGAAAGAAAGAAAGAAAGAAAAGAAAAAAAGAAGAAGACAACCTATATAAAGTTACCTTCAAATATTTTTTAATTTAAAAATAAAATGTACTCTATAAATTTTAGATATTAACCCCTTATCAGATGTGTCAGCAAATATGTTCTCCCATTCAGTGGTTGTCTTTTTACTTTGTTGATGAATTCCTTTGCTGTGCAAAAATTTTTTAGTTTGATGAAGCCCTATTTGTTTATTTTTTTCTTTTGTTTTCCTTGACTGGGGAAACAAGTCCAATAAAAATCACTACAAGTAATGTCTGAGATTTTTGTTGCCTATGTTTTATTCTAGGATTTTTATGGTTTTGAGTCTAACCTTTAAGCCTTTGATCCATTTTGAATTTATTCTGGTGTGTGGTGTAAGAAGATTGTCTAGTTTCATTTTCCTGTATGTATCTGTCCAATTTTCCCAGCACCATTTATTGAATAAACTATCTTTAGCCCATTGTATGTGCTTGCTTCCTTTGTTGAATACTATAAAGGTGGGGGATTATTTCTGGGCTCTCTATCCTGTTCCATTGATCTATGTGTCTGTTTTTATGCCAGTACCATGCTGTTTTGATTACTATGGCCTTATATTATGGTTTGATATTAGGTAACATTATTCCTCCAACTTCGTTCTTCTTTCTCAGGATCACTGTTGCTATGCGGGGCCTTTTGTAGTTCCATGTTAATTGTTGAAACATTTGTTTTGTTCTAGTTCTGTGAAATATGTTATTGGAATCTTGATATAAATTGTATTGAAACTATAGGTTACTTTGAGTAGTATGGATATTTTAATGATGTTAATTATTCCTATCCATGAACATGGTATGTGCTTCCACTTATTTGTATCTTCTTCAATTTCTTCAGTGTCTTATAATTTTCTGAGTAGAGGTCTTTTACTTCTTTGATTATGTTTAGTCCTAGGTATTTTATTCTTTTTAAAGCAATTGTGAATGGGATTGCTTAAACTCAACACCAAAAAAACCAAATAACCCAATTAAAAAATGGGCAAAGGACTTCATTAGACAATTCTCCTAGGTGGACATACAGATGGCCAATAGACATATGAAAAGATGCTCAACATCACTAATCATCAGAGAAATCCAAAAAAAACCCCACGATGAGATACCATCTCACAGCTGTCAGAATGGCTGTCACCAATAAATCAATGAACAACAAGTGCTGACGAGGATGTGGAGAAAGGGGAACCCTTTTGCACTGTTGGTAACAATATAGGTTGGTGCAGCCACTGTGTAAAACAATATGGCGATATCTCAAAAAATTAAAAATGGATCGGCTTTTTGACCCAGATATCCCGTTTTTGGGAATATGTTTGTAGGAACTCAAAACACTAATTCCACATTGGTGCACCCCTATGTTCATTACAGCATTACTTACATTTGCCAAGGTATGGAAGCAGCCCAAGTGTCCATCAATAGATAAGTAGATAAAACAGCTATGTGATATTTACACAATGGAATACTACTTGGCCATAAAAAAAAAGAAAATTTTACCTTTTGTGAAAGTAGGGCTGGACCTGGAGAACATTATGCTAAGTGAAATAAACCAGTCAGAGAAAGACAAATACCATATGATTTCACTCGTATGTGGACTCTAATGAACAAACTGAACTAACAAGGAAAATGGGGACAGACTCATAGACAGAAAGCAGGCTGATAGCTAGTTGGTGGGGAGGTTAGGGGTTGGAAGGATTGAGCAAAAAGAAAAAAGGACTCATGGACATGGACAACAGTGTGGTGATTGCTGGGAGGAGGGGATATAAGGAGATGAAATAGTAATTGAAAAAATACAATAAAGATAAAAAATTAAAATAGATACTGTATTTAAAAAAATAAATAAAATAAATGTACTCAATAACTGACCCCAAAGATGGTATGAATTTAATTTCCTTGTGACCTAAGTGGAAGTAAACACAATAATTATTTATGGAAAATTGTCAGTAAACAGCTTCCAATTTGAAATATTTCATCCCATCTTCCCTCCTCAGGCTGAGGTAAATACAGATATTACATAGAACAGGAATTCTCAACCTATCTATAGTAAAGGGCTATTTGTTGTTTGTTTGCTTGCTTGTTTGTTTGTTAATTCCTTGGTGACCATAGACAAGACTTACAGTGTTGCAAATATCAAAAAAGAAAAGCTTGGGTTTTTCATTTATGTCAAATAACTCTACATACTTTGAAATGCTCCTCCCCACATTCTGTGCTAATTGCATGGCAGACCATAGCAGTGAGAGATTGGAGTGAGATCACCCTTAGTTGCACTGCCAGGGAGTATTGTAATTATTTGTTCTCTTATGTATCTCTCCCATAGTACTATGGAAACTTGGGGCTGTTTGGTGAAAGCTTATGTCCTATTGATTGCATCCATTACAGTAGAACATTGGCTGGAACACAGTGAGTGACTAATGAATATTAGTGTATTTAATGTATAAGTTAAATAATCAAAATCCTTTTAAAATATCCAAGAATCCTAGACTTTCCTGACTTGAGAGAGCCAGAAGTATAGAATCAAAATACAATATTTAAAAAAAAGAGCAAAGCTTATAAAGTTATTTCTTTACCCAAATTTTCATACATTTCAAGAGAACCTGGATTAGGTTAGAGTCACTCTCAGCTCTGAAAGAGCATTTGTGAGTCTGGAGGGTCAACCCAGGCTGTGAAATCAGAAAGCCTTCAGGTTGATCAGGCGTGGGCTGGTTCTCCTAACAGACACCTGTGGGTTGTATGCTAAACTGAGGCCAATTCCCTTTTCCTCCAAATAGTTACACCAATCCTTGCCTGGCACATCAATCTGATAGGGCTGCTGCAACAATATACCACAGACAGGATGGCTTAAGCAACAAAAACTTACTTTCTCACAGTCCGGCAGCCTTGACATCCCAGATCAAGGTGTGGCCTGGTTTGGTTTCTCCTGTAGCCTGTTTTCTTGGCTGGGAGATGGCCACCTTCTTGCTGTGCCCTCACACGGTCTTTTTCTCTTTGTGTGTGTGCTCCCGGGTCTCTACCTTTTCTTGTAAGCACACCGATCTATTGGATTAAGAGCCCTACCTTATGAACTAATTCAATCTTAAATACCTTCTACAAGGGCCCAATCTCTAAATATGGTCTCATTACCTGTTTGGGCTTCAACATATGAATTTAGAGGGGAGACAAAATTTAGTTCATAACATCTTGATACCTTATTGTGAAAAGTTAGTGATAATCTATAGGAAATATATTTGATAGTGTTTACCTTACACTGAGCTCTCATTAACTTATTATTAATGATGAAATATATTATTGCACTATATGTGGTTTGCTGATTACAAAGCTATATTTTATGTATTTGCAAACTTCCTTAAAAGCAAATCTAATTAAATACATGCTTTAATAAGGAAGAAACAAGGGTCACTTTTTTTTTAAAGGAATAACATAATGACTATACAGCTACATGATAGCCAACACGCACTAGAAAGGTACCTTGATAACAATAATATAAAATAGTAGTAATGATAATAATAATAAAAGCACTGGTTTAAACTGGAAGACTGTAGAGGAGAAAGCAATTGTCTAGGTCGTCCGCTCTCACAGTGTGACACCGATACCCCAGCCCTGCCTTAGCTTAATGCATTAGTGAACACCCGAATCCACCAGGGATCTCATTTTACCAAGTACTTTAGTTTCCAGAAACTATAATGATTACTAATCAACAGTCATATTAATAGTGACTTCATAGAGGTTTTCTGATGCAGCATGAATAATTGCCTACCATCTGTATCGCTTGACTTTCATAACAAACCTCAGCTACTGAATTGAAAACTAAATGTGCTAATCTATTCACTGCACCGAGCTCATGCATGAAATGTAAGAGAATGTCAGAGAAGTCATTCATTTATTTACATAGCCTTTAAATTTATTCTTCCACTCTCTCTTAGTGTTTGCAGCCTGTAACTTCCACCACCAACCACCAACATGGTAGGTGGTAGCCTAGGCTTCTAGCTAATCCCATTTGTGGACACTTGATTTCAAATAGTTTTTCACTCATAAACAGAAGCAAAACTTATCGGTTAGCCCTACCCTTTGCTCTGGGATAAACGTGTCTGCATCACAGAACTTTACATCCTCCTGAACCTTTTGTATTTCTTCACTCAAAAGAGGACTGTAATTGTAAAGGCCAAGAAGCTGAGGTCAAGTGTCCAGCGGAATGGTGAGTGAGCACTGAAGAATTGCCCATTAGGTGGTAGCTTCCATTCAGGTCCGTTAGTTCTTCCTTATTATGAGTACTGAATTGACCTAACAGTTAGACAAAAACTGTGATTTTCTCAAAAGTTGTTTATTTTTACACTTTAAAATGACAAAGTCTCTCTCCTTTCTGAGTGAATGGATGTTTCAGTGCATCTGTAGAATCACCCAAAATAAGGAGATAATGCTCAGAGCGAACAGTGTTTATGAATCTAAAAAAAAAAAAAAATCTTTTCAATTGTGAAGTACAAAGAATAGGTATTATAGCCTAGTGATAAAACGATCAAGGACAGGGCTTTATCCTGGGCATGTGGGGCACAGAAACTATTGAGGACTAAACCAAAGGGTGGAGCCAAACAATACTTGGCAGGGTTGGCTAATAATAGCAAATGAACACCCTTCTGGGGATGCCTTCCGCTAACTTCTGTCCCCTTGTTTTGCAGTAACCCTTTCCTATTTACAACCCTGACCCCTCCAACTTCCCCATAGTGATTTTGTTCAGTGATTCGGTGTGTTTGGAATCAATCAAGCTCACATCCCAGCTTTATCCGTGACTGTCTGGATGACTTCAAGAAGGTTTTTTTTTTTTTTCTTTCAAAGTTTAAGTTGTAAAATGCTCACAATTACAGTAACTTCTTTATGTGATAGAAATAGGATTAAGTGTGTTATTATATATAAAGTAGTTGTAAACTGCTTGACACATTGTAGATACCCAATAAATAGTGTCAATAGATGCTCGCTCTTATCTCATAGAGATGCGATTTTGGCTTTGGAGACCTTGGTGACTCTGGTGTTACCTGGCTCTAGAGCCACTGAGCATTCTATTTCCCAGGGGGTGTACACGTTTTATCTGCATTGGTTTATAACTGTCCTGGGGAGTTGAAAAGGGTAAGGTCTCACAGATGGGACAAAATTGATCAGGTTGAGTGGATTTGGATAGAGGATTATTTGACGTGATGCTTTGATATTCAGCCTATTTTTAGTTTTGCAGTGGGAACTAGCAGAAAGTCATTGTCAATCTTTAATGAAGGTGTGTCACAAGCAAATGAACACAATGATGGATTTCAAGGAATTTTTGTAATACTGATATTATATCAACTGCAATTATTCATATGGGGGAAACTGCCAAAAGAAGCTGAAATATAAAGAGAAATCTTTTTTCTCTTGTTTTTGTTTTCATGTAACCATAAATAAAAGCTTTAAAACTCTTTGAGGATGTTTTAGTAGAATCCTTCAAAGTCCTCCAAAATCCATTCTTTATAAGACAGTTACAGTACAGAGAATGAGTTTTTTAGTTTGAAATACCTATGGTAATACTGCGGATTATTTTTAGTCAATTCAAACTCATGTTATTTTTTAGAACATAAAGAAAGTTTATTATGTGATAAAATTGGAAATCACAAGACGTGAATTGTGTCAGAAAGTGATGGCAGATAAATGGGTGAAAAGAATATCTATTATCAAGAAAGATGGAACTGAAATAAAATAGACAAGAGCCATTTTGAACAAATAAATTACATCTTATTTTACATTCTCATGTACTACCTCTTTGCCTCGGATATTATATACTCTATTTCTATCATAAAATGTTATTTAATGCAGTATAAAGGTTCAGATGTACCATTCTATATTCTTTTGCATCATAGCACAATATTAACTGAAGGCTGCCTAGTGATAGGAGAACACGTTCATTGAATTTTTCAAGCAATTTAATTTTCTCTCCGGGATGTGCCAAAAGAAGACGAAACTTTAGAGTGTTTTATTTGCCATTAGTTCACTTGTTGCTGATAAAGATGAGACTACCTAGCAGTTATAGACCAAGACTTATTTTGTGACCTCAATGTAACCTTGAAGATGAACTGATCAGATCTTACCAACTAAATCTTTAAAGTCCATTTCTAACTGATGAGACTGGTATGTAGTTGTGAGAATTCCAGAAATATAGAGCTAGAACATTCTGAAATAAACGTATAACTAAGTATCTGAAATCAGTCTTCCATCATATTTTTGGTAGCATCAGGTGACCTTCCAGAATTAGCATACAAGAGGTTTTTTTTAGGATGTCACATCCTGATCCCTCAATACTGATAGAGGTTCTTTTTATAGATTCTTAGGCCTTGTGTTTACCTTCGCTTAGCATCTGTCACATGGTATTTTTGCCAGTTTCCTTGTCCGTCTCCCCTACTAGACTGTTCTTGGGAGGACATTGCCAGTTAAAATTGTGAAATAAAGAAAAGAGAAAGTGGAAGAAAATAGGTAGATTGGGAAGGAGAGGCAATAAAAACAGAGATGAATATAAAGAAGAGGAAAGAATCAAATTCTACTTCTTAAAGTATGCAAAGGGAAGGAGCAAGCCAACTTTTGTTGGGAAAAACTAGTATTAAGCATCTGCATGCAGGTATGTATGAAGGGTTAAGTGTTTTGGGAAAACGTACAATGCTAGTAAGTAAGACGCTGTGATGAAAGATGAAATTGGTGGTGGTTGATGGCTGACAAAAAATGACCATGGTGATGATAATGGTGTTAGTGATTAAAAAGAAAAAAATTAAAAGATAGCTTTGATTTCAGGGTGGTAACTTTTCTCTATTAGTACATGTATATGAAAGTTTCAAAGACTTCTTGATCTTCAAAAATATAATGTGAAGTCTGTTAAATATAGTAAATTAATGCATACTAGGAAATCCTGGAGAACAATACTGTAATGTTTGTGACAGTTTTAAACTGTTACAGTAAGCTTTATATAGAGAGATAGAGGCAGAAGATTATTAAATCTAAAAATCAGAAAATAAAACAGTTCAAAAGTCTTCTTAAAGCAATAAAACCTGGAAAATACTTCCCACATGTGTACACATCTTATCAACATATTTTCATATTCAGATTTGACATATACGTATATAAAATTTTAAGCTAATATATATTACATCTATAATAAATTTTATGCTAATATTAATGATATCTTTCCTCCCCATTTGAGTGAGAGCAGTAATTCTTCAGACACATTTCTAAGGCCACCACCTAAACATAAGGAGGGGAAAATGTACTACCATCTTGGTAGTGAGTGTCTCAGAATATACCCCTGCAAGATGTCACTGTGTCACCAGTAAAGGGCTGTTAGAGAGTCACCTAATATTCTCACCTGCCGAGAGCAGGTGGGGTTTGTAATGACTTGGGTAATGACAATGAAAATTAAAAAAAATTAAAATGCATATAAAGTCCCTTAAATCTGCTGTTTTTTTCTTTATTTCCTTTTTGACCATCATGTTGTAATTCATTTCTTATGAGAATTAGCAAACTTATGTACTCCTCATATATATAGTTAAAGTCAAAAATTATTTTTTTTTACTAGTCCAACTCTACCTAAGGAACACAAACTTGCTCAAATCTTGCAGTACATGACAAAATAGTTTTTATTTAGCAACAAACTTGTCTCATTACTCTTTTTATTGAGATTATGCACATTTAATTAAAAGAGTTATATTGCATTTCCGGCTTATTTTTAAAGTCAGGATTCCTTTCCAGTTAAATGCCTTGAAATAGGAACCTTAAAGCGTGACCTTCGTAGTAAGATGCTGGTTACCCAAGGAAAGCAATATTTTTTGTTTCTCTCAACCTTCAAAGGATTTCAAGTCCACAAGTCTTCCAATGTCTTGGCTGAAATATTTTTTTTTAACTGTATCAGAAAACATCTGAAATGACCTCAATATGCTCTCGTCTTTGAAGAAAAATTCTTTTTACATCATGACAAATATTTCTGGCTCTAGAACAGTACAAGACAAAAATTGTTTTTGCCTTCTTCACCTATTATATATACAAACATAAGTCAACATGAAGCTGTGCAATATCCTTTAAAAGCATAGACTGTGGTCACATACACTAAGCATGATTCTTGACTCCACTGCTAATAGCCGTGTGATCTTAGTTCCATAGCCTTTCTCTGCCTCATTTAAAAATAATAATTCTCAGCATTGTTATAAGTACTCAGTAAGTCGGTGCACTTTAAATAAGGTAGAATTTGGAATACTGCCAGGCACATAAGTGTTTCGTGGTATTTTAAATACTATTGCACACTATTAGTAATCAACAGCTTTTAGAACTACTGGCAATTAGCATAATTTGGGTGCTAAATAAGTATTTGTCCCTTTTTACTCTTTTCTTCTCCTCTACTTAATTGCAGATACCAATTGAAAATTAAAGGATATAAAATCTATTTTGTAATGGTTTATTTTTCCGAAGCATCTGTATTATTACAATGACCGTTCAGTAAACAATCAGACTTAGAAATATTAACTATTGTTTCTTTGCTAGATTTTAAAGTGTTAATATTTCAAATTTTTTACATGGATGGTTTTGAGGAATGTAAAGCAAATATGTTTACAGATTTCTATTTAGCTGGCTTAAAGTATTGAAGGAATTGAAATAAATTCAAGTTTGTATCTGTCTGTGAACCTGTATGAGGCACTCAAGACCACAACAAGCATAGTTAAGCTGCAGTAAATCAGCTCTAAGTGCTAAATTCCAGAGACAGGAATGTTTCTCAATGGAAGTTGCTTTTTGCTCATGGCTTACAATTCCTGAAGAAGACTATTTTAGGGTCCACCTGGGGAAGCTCACATTCATAAATCATGGATTTCCAATTCAAACTCTCAGGAAACAAGATCACCTTACTTGGGAAGAGAATTGCACAGTGACGGTGATTTGCAGTTAATTTTTTGTCTGACTCCTATAGCACACAGAACCCCACAAGGTCTGAAAAGCATACCAGTTGGGAATGAAAGTGAGAGATGAGTTTAAACAGGTGAAAGTTTGGAATTTGTGTAGGAGGACGTTAAATACACTTTATTTGGCCCATTCAACTACTACCTTTCCTTATCTTTCGTGTCTTATGACAGTGTCTATGATGCTTAATGATAATGAGATAATTTTATAGTGTTTTGTATTCTTTAATAATGACATAGGGATTATACCTACTTCTACAACTATATAAGCTCCTGGCCTTGTGCTTGCAACCTGTTCTGCAGAGCTGAATTCTAACAGATCCTCAGAGACTCAGTGTAGCTTGGTTCTTTCTGTGGGCTTAGACTGTTCATCTAGTTTTACTTATCTGTAACAATAAATACATGCATTTTCTATTAGTTACTTTTAAATCATATTAATCCCTAGGTTCTAAAATAGCTTTGGAACAAATACTAAATAGCAATTCCATGCCACGCTACACTCTCATGAAGCCCATCAATCAATCTGTTATGTTGTATATAGGAATAAGGTTGTCTATTTGGAAGTCTATTTGGTTGTCTATTTGTTTGTCTAAGGAAGTCTTTTGAACGTAGGATGTAGTAGGGGAGGTCACTTTGCTAATATCATGTATTTGCAAATTGGCATAAATGATGAGTATTTGAAAGATTCCAAAAAAGATTGTTTATTTAACAAGTTCTTTAAAAGTTCTACTATGCAACTGTCTCAGATCTAAGTATATTATTAGCATAACCCATGTATTCCTCATTAAAATCTTATTAAATGATTAAAATCTTAATATCTCCATTTAATAAATGAAGGAAACAAAGCCCATCAATATCAAGTCCCTTGCCTATGTCATTGGTAGAACTAAGATTAAAGCCTGAGTAAGCTGACTCAGACCCATGTTCTTAGGCACTGCACTGTGCTGCAGCTTTATCAGTCAGTGACACAATGACAGCATTATCTTTGGGAGGAATCTTGGTGGTCAGCTAATTTGACTATTGATCCTAGATCATTTATTATTATTATTATTATTATTATTAGCAGTAGTAGTAGTTGTAATGGTTTTTTGAAGAAATCCATATTTGTTAGGATAAGACATATCTATTCTCATTTTCTTGAATAATTAGTTCTTGGCTTACTATCTGGCAAATGATTGGTGCTTTATAAAAATTTATTAATTGAATAAACAGTTGAAAAAGAAGAAATGAATGCATACTTCTAAAAGATTGGCTTACGGTGAGGAAATCATTAATTTAAAAGTCATCAATTTAGAAAGATAACCAATGCTTCCTACTATGTGATATGGCTCTTCAACTTTGAAATTTGGCTACAATTCTGTTCCACACTGCTTATCTCTTCCTAATCACATCATTAATTTATTTTCATAAAATATGCATAAGTATGCTTTATTCTTATACCCATTCTTTGCCCTGTGGGTAATATTTGGAATGAGTAGTTAAGAATGCAAAATGAGAGTCAGACATGGAAAAGTTGGGACTAGTGTTATTAACCTTTTCAAACACTCAATCTTATTTTACAATAAATATGTGCCCCCGCTATATTGGCACTAAAGTGTTCCTTCCAAATTCCTGTGATGAATTCAGATCCCTAAAGATGATGGTATTAGGGGGTGTGGCCTTTGGGAAGTGACTAAGTCATGGGGGCAGAACCCTCACAAATGATGTGATCATTGTTTTCATAAAAGAAACCCCACAAAGTTCCCTAACCCCTTCCCTAACCCCACTATGTGGGAACACACACACACAAATTAGCACTCTTTGAGACAGTAGGGGGCCTTTATTAAAACCTAACCATGTTAATAATCTGACTTTGAACTTTCGGCATCCAGAGCCAGGAGAAATAAATTTTTGTTGTTTATAAACTCCTCAGTCTGTGGTATTTTGTTGTAGCAGCCCAAAGGACCCAAGACACTCACACACTGCAAGGTATTGTCTAACTACACACATTTGTATTTACACACCTCATTCATTCATTCATCTGTTCATTCATTCAATGTTTCTATCAGCATGATATGCTAGAGATAGAGAAGTGAGCACAATAGACAGAACATCTGCCTTCACAGGCTTGTATAGGAGAGGGAAACGTGTTTGTGATACCTGAAATGGCAATATGATGATAAAAAAATAACATATATCAACCTGAGGCATAATTGAATTTCTTGTCTATCGCTGTTAATCATCATTATTATTATCATCTAGTAAAATTAAAATTTGACCTTCCATATAAGGAGAAATCCCCCTCTTTCCTTATCAGTGATCAGATTGCACTACAGGAAAGTTCAGGTGTTCCTTCACTAGAGTTGGGCAAAAAGGAAAGAACAAGTCCATTATCCACACTGGGTGCATTTGTAAATCTACAGAGATTGGATTGATAGACCTATTTGCACTGGAGGTGCACTTCTACCACCCTCCTGCTCCTCAGGTCCACCCAATACGTTTGTACAGAGTGTATCCACCAGTCAGATGGGTAGGAGTGACAGCTGAAATCCAGGGGCAGATGAGCTTGGCAACATATGATCCCCAGCATGGAGTTGCATCAGCCTGGAGGAAGGGGCTCCTCATGGTAATCGATCATGCAAGTGGGAACTCATATTTCTTTTTTTTTAATAATTACTTTATTGTTTTTCAATTACACTTGTCCGCATCCTCTCCTCTCCCCTCCCCCTCCCCCTCCAACCCCACTTCCCTTCCCTGCCTCCCTCCTCCCCCTTGGTTCTGTCCCTGTGTCCTCTATAGTGGTTCCTGTAAACCCTTCTCCCCATTGTCCCCTCCCCCTCCCCCCTGGCTATTGTTAGATAGCATCCTTCCCCTCCCCCCAATGTCTCTGG
>PVJI01014530.1:0-43900 GCA_004026765.1 Micronycteris hirsuta
GTTTACCTTTACCAAAGGTCTTTACATCTTCATCTAGCTTCAAGTTGTGCAGCATCCTTTCCCTTCAACCTGACAAACTGTCCTTACCGTTTTATTATGGGAGAGCTAGTGGTAATGAACTCTTTGGCTTTTATTTGATCTTAATTTCATCCTGATTTCTGAAGGACAGTTTTGTCAATATATAGTTTTTATTGACAGTTCCTTTTCTTTTGAACATTTGTTGAATATATTCTCCCCACAGCCTTTTGCCCTCAAGATTCCTGATGAGAAATAGACTGATTGGCATGTTGATGGTCATTGGTATGTGATGATTCGTTTCTTCTGCTTTTAAGATTCTACCTTTATCTTTGGCCTTTGCAAGTTTGATTCTAATTTTTCTTGCTTTGGGTGTTTTTGTGTTTATTTTACTTGGAGTTTGTTGGGACTCTTGGATTCAGAGGCCCAGGTTTTCTTTACACATTCTTTCTACTTCTTTCTCTCTCTTTATGGGACCCTGTAATGCATGTGCCGCTGACGCTGCCCCAGAACTCTGCTCACTATTGTTTTCATCTGCTCCTCATAGTCAAGGATGTCAATATTCAAGTTCATGGATTTTTTTCCTTCTGCTCATATTTGATGTTGAAACTTTGTAGTGAATTTTTAATTTCAGTATCGTACTTTCCAGCTCCAGAATTTGTTTCATTACTTTTTTAACATTTTATATCTTTTTGTTGATATTCTTATTTTGTTCACATATTATTTTATTTCCTTCATTTCTCTGTACATGCTTTCCCTTAGGTCTTTCAGCATATTTAATGTAGTTGTTTTAAAGTCTTTCTTTAGTAATTCTATTGTATGCCTTCCTTGGGGGTGATTCTTTCCATTTATTTTATTCCTTTGAATGAGCCATATTTTACTGCATTTTTTAAGTATGTCTTGTGATTTTTTTTGTTGTTGAAAATCAAACATTTGTTTGTTATAATGTAATAATTCAGGAAATTAGTTTTCTCTCCCTACTCCAGGATTTGCTGTTTTATTTTGTTTTTTAATTGTTGAAGGCTGTTGTACACTGTTTTGAGACATTTACAGATTATTTGGGGAAACACAATTTCTTGTCATGTGCTCATTGAAGTCTCTGTTCTTTTAACTCATATTTAGCTAATGTTTTGGCCAGAGTTCCTTGGATTCCAGGAGCCAATAAATAAACAAAAATTATACACAAAATTTGGAAGGAAGTGCAGGGGGGAGGGAGAGAGAGAGGGAGAGAACACAACACACACACAACCACATTTTCCAGCCTCTGCAGACTGAGGCTGTGCCGAGGCAGAGCTTCACAGATTAGCTGTGCCTGCTCTGAGCTCGGGATGAGCCTGAAGTGAAACTTAAGGGCTTTTAAGACATTTCAGAGAACAGGTCTTGCCTGGGCTTGTGTGACTTAACTGTTCCCATATACATGGTTGCTTTTGAATGTTGTAATTTCCCAAAGACAGTGTCACTTGAGCTTCTCCAGTGTGCTTTATATGATCTATTGTGTGTCTCCACCTGTAATCTCTTCTCTGGGGGGGTCTGTAGATCTCTAGTCCCCTCACACATTTTACCAGCAATACTTACCATTTTCCATGCCTGTGTTCCAAGTTTTACAAAACAGAGACGAGTCACATGGGTCAAAACTGGGGACACTGTGTTTTGCAAGTGAGGTCTGTTCTGCTGCCTTTGGTTCAGGTGGGAAGTGGGAACTGAACTGTGGAGGTTAAAGACCTAGATTATTATCCCTGCATCAGGGAGGATGAGTAAAAGCAACTCAAAGCTTATATAAAGTTTTGAAGTTTGGCTTTTTCTTAATTTCTTTTTTAAAATGTTTTTATTGATTGCTGTTTATTGATTGTTCGTCGAAAACTGTATGCTATTACAGTTTTTCTCATTTGTCCTCTTCTATCAGGACATGCTGAGGCCAGCCACTGCTTGTTTGGGTTTGAGGACCTTTGAGAGATTTTAAGGATGTCTGCAGCATGGGCCAAGATGGGCAGCTTATGAGAAACAGACACTGAATGAGTTCTGGGCTGGTCCATGGGTTGGTGGTGTGGGATCTGAGGTAATAATCAGGGTCAGGCAAGCGGGTATCAGCCAATTGGACAGAGACTCAGATATGGCACCCACCTGAACCTGCTGGCTGTGTGGGAGGAGGGCTTAACAAAGGAAGCATGGTGCCTGCCAGCTCTTTAGTCCTGCCCCTCCAGTCTTTGCCCTGAATCCAGACACTCCTGTTCCTCCCCCTGACTCTGTTTGAACCGTCTATCCCTTTGCTGGAGCTTAGGAAAAGTGTTTGCACACAAGTGAGTCTGTGTTTGGGACCTTTAAGCAGATGCCTGGGTCTACAGCAGCCCTGTGTCTCACCTGGAAATTACCCCTGATGATTTTCGCAGGCAGACGTTATGGGGACTTCTCTCTCCTGGCTGCGGTGCTCCAGGCTTGGGAGTCCTGTGTGGGGCTGGGACCCCCTCATTCCTTAAAGAGGGGCCTCTGCAGCCAAGATATCCACCCTTCCCCACCCCCCCCCCCGCCGCTGATTCCTAATGACCATACCGAGTGTGTGAAGTAGCCCATTTCACATCTCCACCAATCCTCTCAGTCTCAACGTGGCTTTTGCTTTACATCTTTATTTTTAAGATTTCTGTTCAGCTAGTCTTCAGGTGGTTCTCAAGGGTGGTTGCTCTATACTCTAGTGGTAATTTTGGAGTGGAAGGAGGTGAACACAGCATTTTCCTGCTCAGCCCTCTTGACCTAAAATCCTTCATCTTCATTTCAGGCTAAAAATTTAACACTTTTCCCCCACGGAATCACTTCTATTTCATAGTACCTCACCAGGATAGGCCCACAATGAAAATTTAAAAAAAATCACCAAGAAAGTTATGAAGCAACACGGTGCTGGTGGAGGGAAGCATCCATGTGCCTTTCCTAAAAGCGGGGAGTATGCAGGTCCAAACTGAGGCTCCTCACCTCACATTTGGTAGTAATGCTGAACTGTGTGCCGCTCTCCTCACCCAGGAACGAGGCACGTGCTATGAAGGAGTTAAACCAGAGCATTAGCCTAAGGCAAGGCTGTGTTTAAAAGCAATACACCAGAAAGCAAAAGGAAGGCAAAGCATATAAGGGTTGTTCTTAGTGAATAAAGGTGACAACGATTTCAGTCTTTGGCTTTCTGCCTGACGAATTACCCACTGAGCACCACTGCTTAATATCTCAGATTGGCCGTGTTTTTGTCTTTCTTTCACATACAAAATTGATTTTTGCTTACTGTAAACTGTGCCACCCTATCCCAGATAGTATCACACCAGGAAAATGGAATGCTAAATTGCTTTCATAGACTGATTTTCTTTCAGCACGTTGTTTTTCAGAATTTTCCCAGCATGTCTCAAGCAGCACTTCAATGCCTCCACTCCTGAGGTGCAACCGTGTATTATAAATGAGGTATTTGGAAAAACACTGATTTAGGATCTGGATAGGACTTAACAGTTTAACTCCCTTTTTAAGAGCTGCATTTCAACACGTGTATATGAAGCGTTCTTCGAAAGAAACAAAACTTTAGTCTACTTTATACTAACCTATCTTTAGTCCACCCAGAGTGACAACAGTATATAATTTCTTTTATAGATTAGTATGGAGCACTATTATTATATAGATATAAGTATGTATATTTTTCAAGCTAAAAGCAATGTGGGAAGAAAAGAGAAAAACAAGGGCAGGAACAAAGACGACTGCCAGATGGGGCTTAAAACGTGCATGGTGAGAATATACAGTTTACAGGAGGGTCTCAAACTGAGTTTTTATAAATTGATTCAAAAAAGACAGTGCCAATGGGATGGAGAGCACTGTGCCAAGTGAAATCAGCCAGGCAGTGAGGGACAAATACCATATGATCTCACCTGTAACTAGGACCTAATCAACAAAACAAGCAAGCAAAATATAACTAGAGAGTGAAATTAAGAAAAACCTGACAGTAACCAGTGGGGAGGTGGGAAGGGATAATGGGGGAAGGGTTTTCAGGAACATCTATAAAGGACACATGGACAAAACCAAAGGGGGGGGTTGAAAGCAAGCAAGGGAGGGAGGTGGGTTTGGCTGGGGTAGGGGGGAAGGGTGGGGGTAAATGCAGACAACTGTAATTGAACAACAATAAAATAATTAAAAAAAAAAAAAAAGGAAAGGAACTTTGTTCACAGTACCTACAGGATAAAACCAACCAATGATGGGATTTTTAGCTGTTTTTGGCACCAAATCGGTTAGGGGTTTTCCCTACAGGCATGGTGAAGTGGACACTGTGTGACAAAGTGAACGTCATACTCGAAAACGTTCTTTGCATGTAATTAGTGGGGTTCACAGAGCTGCTTCTCATAAAGACCCACCTCAGCTAATACGATAGCATCTCACCGAAGAGAAAGTCCGTAAGAGCACTTTTGCAGGGGCCTGGTGTAGTCTATATAGTCAGCTCTGTGCTAACTACTAATGTGCAAACAATAAAGTAAACTGAAACCAGGAAATACCACATTAATAAAATATACTGGATGGTTATGATCTGTGTGTAAAAAGCTATAGTTTGCTACTAAATGCTTCACTGACTTAAATTTTGATCAGATTGAAAAGTTTCCTATGTTTTTCCCATGAACATCAGAAACTTCAGGAAGACATAGTTGAGAGCAGTGAGTAATAGCAGCCTGGCAAAGAGCCGCCATCATCATCATCATCATCATCATCACAAGCTCTACCGCCTCTTGGGCCTCACTTATTTATGGAGCTCGGTGCATAGTGCTTTACGTGTGTTATCTCTGCAGTCCTCCGGCAACACCAGAAGTCCTACTTTACAAAAACGAAGTTTTCTTTTACAAAAAAATTTACTCCTTTTTGGAATTTATCCATTTCTTCCATATTGCCCAATTTTTTGTTGACATCTAGTTGTTCATAATATTTTCTTATAACCTTTTTGTATTTCTGTGTTGTCAGTTATTTCTCCTGATTTATTTTTTTTAATATTTTATTTTTAGAGAGGGGGAAGGGAAGGAGAAGGAGAGGGAGAAAAACATCAATGTGTGGTTGCCTCTCACCCTGCGGGGGACCAGGCCCGCAACCCGGGCATGTGCCCTGACTGGGAATTGAACTGGCGACCCTTTGGTTTGCAGGCCCCCACTCAATCCAGAGTCACCCAGTCAGGACCTGATTTATTTCTGATTTTATTTATTTGTGTCTTCCGTTTTCTTGATGAGTCTGGTTAAAGGTCATCAGTCTTATTTATCTTTTCAGACAAGATTGGGCACGTTCAGGGTGGTATCGCCATAGACTAAAAAAAAACAAAAACAAAGAATAGTTGAGCAAGTGATTTTCATGGACATTTATTAAACTTGAGGGAAAGCATAGTTCACCCAAGATATGGGCTATTCCCTGATTTTCTATATTGTAAAGATTTATCCATATGGAAAGGTGTAGAACTGATTCATTCAAGTTTACAACTGTGAATTGTTCCACTGTATTGATTAAATAATAACTTTAAAATATCTGGCCCTTTATTGGTGGAAATTTAAAATTTTCCCAAGTTTTAGCTATTACAAACCACTTCAGTGAATATTCTTGCTTGTGTCTAGCTGTGAAAATTTACAAAAGTTTTTCTAAAGTGTATGCCAAGAATGGAACTGATGAATCACAGATTATTCCTCATCTGTACCTTTACCAGATATTACCAAGTTGTTTTCCAGTTTACACTCCTACCAGCAGTGAATGTATGAGACTTTCTCGTACCCTGCATCTTCACAAGCCCTTGGCATTACCGCATTTTGATTTACTTATTTTTCCTACCTAATGGGTATGAAATATTATTTCCTTGTTGTTTTAAAAAGTCCAGGTGTTTGAAGAACCGCTGACTTGGTAGCTCGATGAGAACACAGCCTCATCCTAAATGACGCGGATGTTGCGTGAGGCCCCGATGACTAAGGGGATCAGTGGCTGCTGGTGCAAAGAGAAGTTGTATGTAAAATAAAAATGTCATTTTATAATTTTTACAAATTATAAAATGTTCTTTCATTTCCTGTGCTGCTTATCTTTTTCTATTCAGATTGGGCTATGAATTTGGTGCTATTGGGTGGCCAAAAAGTTTGTTCAGTCTTTAGTAAAACTAAGACATATTTTTCACTTTTATCAATAGCGTTATTGAACAACGTATTTACCATTTTGTTCCACTACCTTCTGCCACCCTTCAGGCAACGTCATAATTCCATCTTCCCAAAACTTTCATCTTTTTGAGCAAAGAACTGTACCGGATGCCTTTTTCAGTCTTTCAGGGAATTGAAATTTTTTCCATTAAGACAGGGGAAAGATCGAAATAAGTTTTGAAATAAAATTTAACATTTTTATTTTTTTATTTCAAAAACATATTTCAAAATTTCAAAAAAATTTATTTGATAAATTTTATTTTAAAAAATTGAAATAAAAGATTGAAATAAATGGCAATCCAAAGGTGTAATGTCTGGTGAGTACAATGGATGAACCAGAACTTCCCAGACAAGCTGTAAGTTTTTGCCTGGCTTGCATGATCCTCATGGAAGATTATATTTTCTGTTGACTAATTCTGGGTGCTTTTTGCGAGCGCTGCTTTCAGTTGACCTAACTGGGAGCATTACTTGTTGGAAATAATCGTTTGGTTTTCCGGGAGGAGGTTATAATCGGGACCCCCTTCCAACACCACCACATACACAACATCACTTTCTTTGGGCGAAGACCAGTCTTTGGTGTGGTTGGTGGTGGTTCATTTCTCCTGCCCCACGATCTTTCCCATCCACATTATTGTAAAGTATCCACTTTTTATCGCCTGTCACAATTTGTTTTAAAAACAGAACATTTTCCTTATGTTTAAGTAGAAAATTGCACGCGGAAATATGGTCAAGAAGGGTTTTTTTTACTTAATTTATGTGCAACCCAAACATCAAAGCAATTAGCATAACCAAGCTGTTGCAAATGATTTTCAACACTTGATGTTGATATTCTGAGTGTGTCGGCTCTTTCCTGTGTGGTATAACATTCATTGTTCTCAATTAATGTCTCCATTGGATCACTATCAACTTCAACTGGTCTGACTGTGGAGCATCATCCAGCAAGAAATCGCCAGCACGAAACTTCACAAACTACTTTTGACACGTTCGATCAGTCACAGCACCTTCTCTACACACTGCGCACATCTTTTTTTTTTTTTTTTTGCATTTCAGATGCACTTATACCTTCCTTCAAATAATAAACTATAATATACCAAAAATGTTGCTTATTTTCAATAATCTTCAATATTAAAATGGCTACACAAAAATTCACCAATTTTGATGTATCTTTTTTAATGCACACTGATATGAGAGCTGTCACACTACAATCTAACAAAATTGTTTTCAAATGAAGTTAAAGACAACTAAGAGCTACTAGAAGCCACCTTACAGAAAAAATTAAAACTTTTTGGGCAACCCATACACAAATAAATAAGCGAAGACTGATTGGTACCTGTCTGCATGAGGAAAGTGATTGCTTAGAAATTTGAAAGCTGACAGTGAGCTGAACTGTCTTACACATACCTTGAGATGTTCTCAGTTACTTGGGGGTGGGATGGAGGTTTTGGATTCTGCCACACAGAGGCAGACTGGAATCTTGGCACACTGTGAGGATGGGCCATGCTCTGCGGAGCAGCCACCACTCCTGAGCTGGATTCATTGCTTGCCTCTTGTGAGCCCTGAGAAAGAAGACACCTACTAAGAAGGGCTTCTGGTGGCTAACTGGATTCAAATAAAAAAAAAAAAAGCTTCACAGTCATTTCTACACAGGGGCTTGTCACACACTCTGTGCTTCAACAGAGAAGCTGGCACTGAATTGCCTCTCTGTGCTGAGACCGCACTGTTTGTGCCATCTGAGGCAGCCCTTATAAAGAGGTTCCTGGAATCCTATTTCAACCAATAAGACTGAGGCTTTCCCCAACTCATCGGAGCTGCTCAGCTCCAAACAACCAGAGTGACTTTATTCTGACTAATCAGGAACACTGCCCCTGCTTTTTTTGTGTCTAGAATCTTTAAAAAAAAAAATTATTTCAGGAACAGGGCCTGTTGGACCAATCAAACTGTGAGGATTTGGAGTCCTCATTTGCATGAGGACAGACCAATCAGGGACCAGGACTGGAACTTCTGTCCAAATAAGCCAGCTGCCCCCTGGCTTGGGGAGGGCACTTTCCATTGCCACCAAACACTGAAGGCGGTGCTTCCCCCGCTGAGCTGAAACCCCAAAGCTGCCTCTCCAGAGCAGAGCAGACCATGGAGGGACAGAGCTATCTGGCCAAGAGGGACGGGGCCCCCGGGCCATCTCACGGCCACGAGGTTCTCACCACTGTGCTGTGTCCCAGCTGAGCTGATCACACTGAATACCGTTTCCTTCTTCACTGCGCCGGTTGACATTGAGTTGCCACCAACAACCATCAGTTGACACTCTTAATCTGTGTCTATTTTTGCTTTGTTTTCTCCAAGCCTTAGTTATGTTGTTTCATCCTTTTAGATGCGTTGCAGTTCTGCTACAGGAAGTTAAGGAAAGGGTACTAAGTCCACTTGAGTCTTAACTGGTGAAAGCACAGTAGGACTGCAGACAAGGTGGCAGCAACAGTGACTTGTGGCAGCACTCCAAGGTGAAGGTGAATCTTGAGGGGACAGAAATCTAGTTAATCAATCTAGTCTCCTGTTCCCACGTGCAGATTCTACCTTCATTCTAACCTTGAAAGCTGTTATTACAATTTCCCACATAGGCTGCTGGGGCAGGTGAATCCTTTCCCCAGATATGAAATAAACCCCACTCCTTGTGTCCAGGGACTTGGTATGCTGTCACAGAAGAAGCATGATCTCTGAAGCTGGGAAATGTGAGTTCACAGCCATCCTGGGAGAGGTTCGTGAACTTGAACAAATTACGTCAACTCCCTGAACTTCCAATTTGTCAACTCTAAAATGAGGGTAAGAACGACTACCTTAGAGAGTTACTGTGAGGATTAGATATATTTTATGTAATAACATTAGTATAACACCTGAAACACAATAGACATGAAGGAAATATCAGTTCCCTCCCCCACTCCCACCCCTCTGTCTCTAAGACCAGCCTTCCCATGGGGCCAGTACCCTGGCCACTCCCAGCCCCAGGGTCCTTGGAGGCAGGTCTGCTGGCCCAGACCTCACATGAATCTCCATGGCCTACGTAAAGGTTGACCTTTCCCAGACCTTCTCTCTGCTGTTGAGTAATAGTTGATTTGTAATGATTAACTCGGTTTAACCCAAAGCAATCACTCTATTGACAAATTCAGGTACCACAGCAGGTGGATGGGGAGATGCGGTGATTTGGGACAGTTGGAATCTTGCAGCCATTGACACTAACCCCCAAATCATACCACTTACCTTCAGGGCAAGGCTTGGTGTTCAGTTTTGAAGGGATTGGATTTTTCTCTGAAAGCCTGCAGGGAACAATCTTTGTTTTTACTGCCCTTAAGTAACTGCTTCTCTTCACTGCAGGAAGAGATTGAGAAGCAATAGCTGGAATTATGCTTCTTTGTGACACCCTTTGGTCTTGAAGTAAAACGCTTTCAGTGGTTGGTGGCTGCCTGCCTTTCCAACCTTTCGACTCTCAGTTACCATTTCAGGTCTGCCCACGTGGCATCGCCCTCCTCCTCCGGGAAGTCAGCCTCTGATAGGGAACGGGAGCGGGTCTGAGCCTGCCGCTCGCCCCCGGACACTCGCCAGGGCTGGAAACGTCCTTCTCTCGGGCACAGTGACCCCTTCCCGACAGACAGGCTCCGTGGAGAAACTGAAAAATCAAACAAGGATGACCTCTGCCCCCACACTGGCCACAGAGCAGGCCTTTGTTCTCAGGGTCAGAGGTCTGAAATGACGCCTGTTGCTCTCATCAGCGTCCTCCCTCCGCAGGAGGCTCCGGGGTGCTGAGGGCTGTCCCTCCACCCGCTCCTCTAGTTCCACGTGGAGACGAGTGCCAGTTAAATCGCTTTCCAACATTCTTCAATCACGTGGGTATCGCCAAGCATGAAATCATCTAAAAACTCAATTTTAACAAGTCGGTTCTTAGGAAAAAAATAAGAACATTTCCTCTGTTTACTGAGATTTGCATTTTTCAATAGTGTGGTTATTGTGTCTTTCTTAATCCTTGTAGATTAAGTGTCAATGTGTCACCTAGATTCCAATTTGCCCACAAATCTCTTCATTTTGCTGTATTTCAATGTTTTGGCCAACTTCATGGTTGAGTAATGAGAAATAAAATTGGAGCCTTAATGACTACTAAGGAGGGAATTTTCATTTCATCTGGAATTGTAAGACTTCTTACAGGGTGGGTAGGGAGGGGGACATCCTGTCAGGGAAGCTGCCACAGCTTCAGCCGAAGCGAAGCGGGCCAAGTGCAGCTTGAGGCACACATCTTTATAATCAGGGCATTCTCCAATGTGATTACTTGAAAATCCTTCAAATCCTACTTATGCCCACCTGATGGCTATGCCCCTATTGATTAGCTGTGAACTATCAAATGAATTCAGGCAATCTGAAAGCGGCCCCAGACCCCTGGAGTATCCCTTACATGCCGCTGTCTGTTGGAGCCCAGGCGCATTACCCAGGCCCAGCATGCTTCAGCACACGCTGTATAATGGGGACCCTGAGACCTCAATATCAGATCGCGAGGCGGTGGAGGGTCCTGTTTCAGCACGTCCACCTGAGCAGACACATTTAACTATAAAAAGCTTTCAACTCTTGCTCCAGTTTGCCACTGGGGAAAGGTACCCAGGGCATGGCTGTGGACCCTGGAATCCCTCCCTGCCCCAGAGCTTGGAAGAAACTCTAGCTACGTAACTCCTCTTGTGCAGAGGGAGGGGCTCTGGTTCCTTTTGCTCGTGTAGAATATAGAGTGTGTCTTTTCAGACAGCGATGGGAGGCTGCTTGGTTGTGACAGCAACTGGCTAGAGCTAGACTAACCCATTTCCAACTGAGAAAAAGTAATCTCAGATTCTTCCACCCTAATGATTCTCCTTCAGGTATGATCCAGGCTGGATTTCCTTACCACGCATCACTTCTTTCTAAGGACTATCCTACAATTACTTACATAGCATTAATCATCTATTGACATTATGCTTTCTGCAATTAGATGTGACTTTGAACACAGATTGTAAATACCACTAAAACAAGAATGATGCAGATCCTGGCCCGCAGGATCCCGGTGTTGTGGTCTCAAGACAAACAAATGCACACGGACTACAGAAATCCTGTGGAGAAAAAGTGGGGGTGGGGTGGGGAGCGCATGGCCGCTCTCTAAGTGCGAGAGAGGGCCTGACCCCCACCTGGACAGGCTTTTATTGCTTTTCTGGGTACATTGCATTGAGGGTGATTCTCATTTACTATACATAGGTTCTCTGCAGGTGATTACCTTTTATAGATAACAAAGGGAAGAATGTTGCTAATTACTTCAAAGAGAAGGACGTTACAGATCCAGGGGAAAAGTGGTTGAGCTGGTTACACTGCATACTTGGGAGGTTTAGCTCCGATTTTAGGAAGTTGCAGTAAGCTGCCCCAATTCAGGGTGAGGGAGTTTTAGGGAAAGCAAGTCTCATAGCGTCCTAGGTACAATGCAGGCTTGATTTCCCCACAGGAAAACCTGTCCACGCACGTGGGGCCCACTTGCCGAACCTCGTGTCCCACTGAGTTTCTCAAGTAAGAGTTGGGCAACAAGTACCAGGATATGCGAAATAGTTCCCCCTTGTTTTCAGTTAGGACCACTAAAGATCCCACAAAGCTAGCTACTTGCTGGTCTCACACAACCCTGGGAAAATAATTTCCAAATGCAGCCAAGTACACAGAGCATTACTATAATCAGTAAGCAACCAGTGGCTCCAAAGACCCACACTCTGGTTAAGTTCATCAAATCAGTTTGGGGGGATGAGCTACCAAGATTATCACAGGAAGTTTTTGAAAACCCTTCCTTAGTCAAGCGCTGAATGTCCTGCAACTGCTGATGTAATTCTAGCTGCAATTTATCAATTTGTCCTTTCAAATGGGTAGAAAACGTCCCTCTTAGGTGATCTTGGATATCGCTCCAGGAATACTAGATGGAGTAGCACTTAGGGGTGGGAGATGTACAGCTTGGAGAATCCGGGATTGGGAGAGTCCCTTCCAACGGGGTGGAGGCGGGTCACTGCCGGGCAACCCTGTTCTGTGATCTGGCTTCACCCTCTTTCGTCAGCGGCTCCAAAGGTCCTTCTGGGGAGAAAACACAGGCATATCCTCCTTTCCCAAGTTAACAGTGCAACTGGGCCTTCCCATCTTCCTTCCCCTAATGGGTCCTTGTATAAGACCAAGGGGTGTCGGATTGCAGGCCTGTTTTGCACAAGGTGTTTGTCTATGGGTGACTTTAAATTATCATCACAATTCAAAAAATTGTACATATATTTTGCCAACATGGTTAAATTCCTGGGGAATGTTTCCTGACTCCATTGTTTTTATTTACTCAGTAATGTTTTAAAGGTTTGGTGAGTTCTTTCAACACTTGCTTGAACTATAAGGTTACAGGGGACATCCATTTTATGACCATTCCCCATTTTTCTAAGAAAGCCTGAGCGGTCCTTTTGCAGTGAATCCCAGGCCATTATTAGTCTTGATTTCTTGTGGACAGCCTAAATGGCTGAAGGCCTCAAGTTTTAACAATCTTTGCTGATTCCCCAGTGAGGGGAGGGGCCTGTGGAGCACCTGAGTTAGTGTCCACTTGGAAAGAGGCCCCCTGCAGCTTCTGCAACCTGCAGTTAGTTTGAGTAGCGAGTTAATTACTCTATTGTTCTCAGTACCCGAGTTCCTAGGTTCGGAGTCTGCAAGGAAAATGGGAAAGGTGGGGATGGGGTGCTCTGCCTAAATATGTTTTAGACCAAAGTGGTTACATGCCAAGGGCCTTTTGTGACTCAATTGACTAACCGTTCTCTCCAGAAGAACAGCCAGTTCTTCCCCAAGGAAACGATCAGTGTTTACAGGTACTGAGTTAAAAAATGTTGCTTAGTGTTCCGTGGAGAAGGGCTAGTTCTCCCCGGGAGACAGTACACCTATGTTTCGTTCATACAATGAAGGGTCACGGCTCCGGCAAAAACAAGGAGGATTCAGAGTGGTTAAAAGATACTTTCTCATTATTTTTCTTCCTGCACTTTTTACTGTCTGAGGGAAGTGAGATCTTTTTTCTTTTTTAAACAATCAATCTAAATTCTTTGAGTAGAATCCTTATGATGTAACAACATTAGAGATTTCATTCTATTTACCAGAGGTTTAGCAAAATATTTTGAAACAAACACAAAATTCAAGCCCTGGCTGGTGTGGCTCAGTGGATTGAGCACGGGCTGGGAACCAGAGGGTCCCAGTTCGATTCCCAGTCAGGGTACATGCCTGGGTTGCAGGCCGGGTCCCCAGTGAGGGCCGTGTGAGAGGCAACCATACATTGCTGTTTCTCTCCCTCTCTGTCTCCCTCCCTTCCCCTCTCTCTAAAATAATTAAATAAAAATCTTAAAAAAATAAAAAATAAAAACATATAGAATATATAAAAATAAAGCATTTAAAAAAATAAAAAATAAATAAATAAAAACACAAAATTCAAGCAAACCAGTATTTTCAAACTAAATCCTCTAAAGGAGGGAGTGAGACACTAGCCTTAGAATCTTCTCTCACACTGCCTGGTGTTATTTCAGCCTTTGCCCAACTTTTTCCTAAATAACTAAGTGTAAAGATCCCTATGAGGGAGACATTTGGCCACCTTAAAAAGCTGCTGAATCTAAAACATTGCTCTAATAACATTCCCAAATAAGCATAACAAGTCTTTTAAAACTTAAGCCTGATTAGATTACCAAACGTCCAATTGGGGAGTATATTACGAAATGAATAAGGAGAGAGTGAGTGACACCTGTCTGCCCAACTACTTGAGGTTGCAATCCTCTGGGGCAAACGCAAGAGCAGGGTGATTTGCACTCCCCAGGGTGAGAGGGTCTCTGCCCCGAGTATTAAATGGGGCGGGAAGTACATCACTTTGAATTCGTCCTGCTTGCCCATTAGAACCAAAACAGTTAAGAGACTACAGACTTTTTGGGAGAATGAGAAATGTCCCCTTTCCAGTTATAGAAATGTAAACAAAATAGAAATCCCTTTTACAAAACTAAGCACACTGGGACCTCCCAAAGCGCGGGAGCTATTGTCCCTTACCTCCGAGATGACGGCTGCATCACTCCTAAGTCTGCTCCTAGGCTCTGCAGGGAACAGTGGCCTCTGGGGCGGACACGGCTGGTTGCGACCGCGTCGGGACACACTCCTCGGCGCTGGACTCGGGGAGGGGTTTCTGCCGGCACACCGGGAGGGGAGGCGAGGGGAACACCCCCCCCTGCCGCACCACCGCCCCCTCGTGCTCACCAAAGCCTTGCCGCGAGCGCAGGCACGCCCTCCGCCCCGCTGAGCTCACCTGGTGGGGCTGTGCTGCCCGCTGCCTCTGGAGCAAACTGCGGGAAGGGTCCACTGAGCGCGCATGGGTCCCTCCTCTTTGTTTTCCTGATTATGAGGGCTTTTCTGCTCTGCTATTCCCCAACTGAAAGATCCCTTGTCTGGGAAACCTCCAGCAGCTTTAAAAAGCTGTTGAATTTAACCGAAAAAATGGCCCCTGTCCCTTAGACCCCGTTCCTGGATCTCACATCCTGCTCCCCAGAGCAGCTGCTGTAACACACGCAGGTGAACTTCCTGCTCTGCAGATAAACCGGAGCCCACGCTTGCTACTGAGAGGCTCGTTTTACCTTTCCATTTTGTCTTTTCGGATTCGGCTGCCTGAGCTGAACCCTAACTAGTTAGCTGTAGGGGGAGAGAGTGTGGTGGGTCGAAATGTGCTGCTGGTGAAACAGCCAGGGAGGGGGGATCGGGCCTTCCGAGTACCCCAACCCTGCTTATGGGCTTTTGGGACCTCTCCAGGCGTTTTCGACTGCAAGGGGGGCTCCGAGCGCTAGGTGACCAACCTTTATTTTGCGCTTCGTGGATGAGCCACAAGTTATATTAAGTGATGTTGGAGGCTCCTGTCAGGCCCCTGTACATCTCAGGAATTGATCCCAGACACCCTCTCGGGGCTTCAACCCACGTGGGAATACCCGATTTCTCGGGTTGAGGGGAGGAAGTGCCTTTTGTCTTCGGAGCTTAGCGAATGCCACAAGCTCTCATACAAAAAAGCCTTAACACTAAATTCTTCTGGAAAGCGATCTTCGGAATCCAGTCGAAACCGAAACACTCATTCACTCTTCGCTTTTTGTGCAGGCGGACGGAGAGAAAAGATAAAAATCAAAAGAACCGCAAGAGGCGGCTTAAAAAATAGTCCTGTGACTAGCTGCAGTTTTTAAAGCTGATTAAAGGGAACGTCTTTGCTCTTTCTCCCAGGCCTAGGCCTAGTTGGGATTATGCCACGGGGATGGGCTTGTGAGTGTTTTCACAATGTGCCTCTCATTGCGTGGACTTTTGCTTGCGGCTGGCGGGAAACCTCATGTTCTGTCCCGGTCCACGTCCAGCTCATCCCCTCACGGCTGACTTCTGGTGGTGAGCGCCTTCGTGGCTTTTAACTGCTCAGCCCATGCCTGCAAGATTGCAGCAGATGTTTGGGAGAGAGAGCAAGGCTCCTTCCTGCTTACTGGAAAGGTACAGTTGCAAAGCAGTTGCGAGAGAGAGAGAGAGAGAGAGAGAGAGAGAGAGAGAGAGCGAGCGAGCGAGCTAGGACGAAATGCCTTCTTCTCTGAAATCCAACACTCCCTACAACCTTCCTGACAAGCGTCGAAGTCGTCTGCCCTTACCTGGGCTGCTGTGTGCACTCCATCCAAGTTGGTGTGTTGACCATAATGGCAGCTCGAAGTCTCAGGTCCCTGTTCCTGGGCCCCAGATGATGTGGATCCTGGCCTGCAGGATCCATGTGTTGTGGTCTTGAGACAAACAAATGCACACAGACTACAGAAATCCTGTGGAGAAAGAGGGGGGATGGGGCATGGTCGCTCTCTAAGTGCGAGAGAGGGCCTGACCCCCACCTGGACAGGCTTTTATTGCTTTTCTGGGTACATTGCATTGAGGGTGATTCTCATTTACTATACATAGGTTCTCTGCAGGTGATTACCTTTTATAGATAACAAAGGGAAGAATGTTGCTAGTTACTTCAAAGAGAAGGATGTTACAGATCCAGGGGAAAAGTGGATGAACTGGTTACACTGCATACTTGGGAGGTTTAGCTCCAATTTTAGGAAGTTGCAGTAAGCTGCCCCAATTCAGGGTGAGGGAGTTTTAGGGAAAGCAAGTCTCATAGCGTCCTAGGTACAATGCAGACTTGATTTCCCCACGGGAAAACCTGTCCATGCACGTGGGGCCCGCTTGCCGAACCTTGTGCCCCACTGAGTTTCTCAAGTGAGAGCTAGGCTGCAAGTCCCAGGATATGCGAAACGGTTCCCTATACAAGAACCTTGTTTTATATGTTTTGTTCATTCATTTATTGATTAAATGGCAATGAGTCCCCTAATTATTCCAGCATGTACTACACTGAGAGCACTGTCTAGGTACTCTAGAGACTCCAGAGAAGTATGGTACCCAATTTCTCTCTTTCAGTACATCAAAATCTTGTTGGATAAGCTCAATATGCATGGAGAGAAAGTTAGAAAATAACATAGTAGCATGCAGTAAGATCACAATGATTCAAGACCACATAAAAATGACCATAAGCCCTGGCTGGTTGTAGCTCTGTGGATTGAGTGCCAGCCTGTGAATCAAAGGGTCACCCGTTTGATTCCCAGTCAGGGCACATGCCTGGGTTGTGGACCACGTCCCCTGTAGGGGGTGCATGAGAGGCAGCCACACATTGATGTTTCTCTCTCTCTCTTTCTCCCCCATTCCCCTCTCTAAAATAAATAAATAAAATCTTTCAAAAAATGACTATGAGACAAAATTTTAATAATGAATGTCTTTAGGTACTGACATTTGGAGTGTTTATTCTTCTTCCATGTTTTGGATTCGCCAAATTTTCTATAATATATATTCATCACTTAATTAATTAATAGGCCTTACAGTATGAGGTTAAATGGCAATATGATAACAAAAATGACACAAAACCAAGTTAAGAGTCAGGGTTAAATGAATGATCCAGAACATAAGTTCCTTCAGCATCTAGGATGGAGATGTGCACATAATTGATGTTGAAGGAACTTCTTTTTGACCATGTAATAATAAATGTTTTCTGAATATAAATTCTATGTTCACATAATTCCTTTGATCACATAATTCCTTTTAACATCTTTTGTAATCATGTCTTTCATTATTAAATAAATTTCTTCTATTATCTTGTAAGTACATGCTCTTTACCTCTCCAACAAGATAATTACATTTTGCGTTCTGTATTTTGCCCCTCCTACATTATAGTCACGTACGCTTCGGTCCTTAATAGCAAAGACTTTGGAGTCAGGCAGCTGTGTTCAATCCCAGTTCCACTGCAGACTTCTAACTGACGCTGGCTGAGTAAAATAGTCTCCTTTCCTATAACACAAAAATAAAATCTACCTGTTGTAAACATAAACAGAGCATATATAAGACACAGAGTACATTCTCTGGTGATTATTAAGTATTTAATAAAAGATAGCTATTATTATTAATTACTCTTCTATAATCACCATCATAACAGGTCATCTAGTCTGACTTCCTCTCTGGTACCCTGACTTTGCTGAGGTATCTCTGATCGGTCATTAACTTGCAAGCTTAGGGTGATGGGGAACTCATTGCTTTGAAAATCCTTCCTTTTATTGATCTGTCTTCTGTATCTCAGAATGTATCCCCACCCTCAGCTGTACCTACAAATCTTTCTCCCTCCCACCAGTGCAAAGCATTTAATAAAATTTACTTGTTTGAAGTGATAGAGTTACCTCTTTGGTCTTGAAATCTTGGGTATAATCCTAACGATAGGGAAATGAACTGAAATGGAGAGCTGACTACTGGAGGGTCCTTCCAGAGTCACAAGTCTAGGTGGCAAACTCCTGGATCTACAAGGGCCTTATATACAGGGCATGGCAGAAGTAACACCTGCTTGAGTGCGGTTAGTAAGATAATATGGGTGTAATAATTTATAGTTTTAATTTGAACATTTCACCTAAAATGTCATATGTTGTGCTTGAGTGTGATATTGTTATGTTATAGAATGCATATGATTTTATAATAAAGGTTTTGTAATAAAAAGGGGCATTATTTGTGCCAGACCTTGTATAATTTTCCTCATTTTCTCTGATCACTGAACAGAGATCTTTCTCTGGAAGAAAACACACAGCAGCTGGACGCTTCCATCAAGGTGTGCTATATTAAAACTATCAACCCTTATTGTTGTTAACGGCTTTGGAGAACTAATAAAAATCTTCCAATTGTAAAATTCTATCTCTTAAGTTATATTTAGCGTCTCTGATGATCTCCGAGTATTTATGGAAGCAGGTTGTTTCAAAACTAATGCAAAATACTAGCAGTAAACAAAGTCACAGAATCAAAATGATTTGTCTGCTTCAACAATAAAAAGCAAGAGTCTTAGCTAATGAAAAATCAAACGTGTGTGGAACTCTATCTGCAGCTGTCCTTTCTGGAGCCAACCCCCTCCCCCAGTGGGGGTTAGTGTGTGACACGGTGGAAGGTATCTTGGCAAGGGAGATACAGAGAACTGAGTGTGAACCTTTGCCTTTCACTTCGGAAGCTTTTGCTCACTGCGGACTTTTGAACATGTCACTTAACTTCCAGAAGGCTTTGTTTTCTCTCCTGAAATACTAATATTTAACTAAAAGGACTATCATGAGGATGAAATAAACAAATGTTTATACTGTGTTAGGCATGTAGCTAATACTGAAGAAATTCTGGCTCCTTCACTCTGCTCCCTTCCTTTGCCTGTATCTAAATACTTAGGAAAATAGCAGCTTTTTCCTAATATCATCAAAATTGACCAGACTACATGTTAGAGTTCTATGGTAATCAATCTACATATTAGAGCTAGAGTTTATTGACCTTTAAACTGTTATGATGTTCTCACATTTAAAAATTAAGCCCTACCAAGGGAAAATTTTGTTCAGTTTTCTTGGAGAGTAAGGAGGACACTGAACTTGATTTTTATTATTTTGGTAAAGAAATGATCACATTTATTCTGAGCAAGTACTGCCCTAATGGACATATATTGAAATGGATAGCCCATAATTCGTGTTCTGTTCATTTTATTTTGGAACAGAAATCCCTTTTTGAGGCTAATGAGGAGAGAAGGGCAAGGCTGATTGATTGTTTCTCAAAACGGCTGGGAGTCAGAAGGCTGAGTTCCTGTAATGTGTATAGAAGGCGTGTCGACGGCTGGAAGAACGTGTTCCCTCACAGCTGCCGAATGGAGCCACCGACCTACGAGTGTAATCAGCCCAGGAAAATAAATGAAGGCATGTGTCGCCGAGGATAAATTACTGAGTTGTTTGTTCTATGCACAGACGCTTTTATATCCAAGGTGTACGTGCATACTTCTGCCTCTCACTTTCACACTTGCGTCTTTTTACGTACATTTGCCCTTAGTTGAATTTTCCTCACTCAGTCTTGGGAACTAAGTATGTGCAAGGAATTTTACACACTGAGAAAGAATAAAAAAGGACAAGCCATCCTGTCTGCACTTTAAGGGCTGTCCCCCTGCAGACAGGGGTTAGAGGAAGAGCCTCTGTGTCAAGTACAATCAGTTAGCTGTGGAAAGTGATAAGCACCATAAGGAGAGCATGGGAGTGTTCAGGAAAGGGAGAGGTGGTTTTCTCACACCTTTGGGGCTGGGATCATTTGAGACTTCAGAGCGGTGATTATATTTAAGCTGGATCATAAAAACGGACAGGCTCTGGCCACGGAGACGTGAATGGGAAGGGCATGGCTGGGAGTGGGAGGCGTCAAAGCAAAGGCGGAGAAAAATAGAAGTATGGGGCAAGGAGTGTGAGCCCAGGGCAGGAGCAGTACGGGGTGGCCTGCAGGTGCGAAGAGTGCCCCAGAAGGACCAGCAGGGTCTGGGGCAGGGAGGCCTTCGTCTCCTCGGGAAACAACGGTAACCTCGGCAAATCTGTTGTTTTATTTGAAACAAAATACATGGTAGCTGAATAAAACTGTTGTTTCTGAATTCTGTACTTGATTGGCCAACTTCACCATTCAAACTCTAACAATTCTATTGTCTGACCTTTCTGAAAAGTATTTTCTGCCTAAAATGGACAAGGCCTTTGATAATTACAGAGTAAATAAAAGTTGTGTTCAATAACACTATAAGCTAGAGGGACTTTGTTTTACAGCTGATGGGGATGGGGAGAGAGGTTTTAAGAAGTCAGCTCAGACATCTTATCACTGAACTGGGAATGAGGGGAAATCAGCTTTATTTCATGCATCTACATATATGTTTGGCTTAGAAATAAATTACATCAGAGACTGCTCAGTGAGAAGCCACTAAAAGCTAGAAGATTACACCCAGCAACTGTATCCAGAAGCAGGGAGAAATGCAGAAGGATAACGGAAAGTGTCTTTCCTCTTTTGAAATGGACAGGAACCTGCAGGTCTATGCTAAACTGCCTCCTCAAACACACACATCAGTTCAGCTGATAAAAAGTGGGGGAGCTACAGAGAAAACAACTTTTAAGTCTCTCTGTAGAGAGCTATTTTTCATCTGATCCTCTTTAAACTAGATTTTAAAGTCTCACCACCACATCTGAGCGTGTGGGCACGCACAGGCTCTTGGGAATGCTGCTCCGTTGGGCTCACCTCCTGTGACTTCCCTCCTCTGACCAAGTTTTGGTGATTTAAAATGCTTTTCTATGCTCACTTAGCGGTACAGAATTACAGGTGATGCAGAAATGGAAATGACATACTATTATTTTTAATAGAAAAGCCACTAAGAATCTAATCAGAACAATCCAAGTAGAATAACTTTGTAGGCCAATTCTGTGTGTTACTGAGAAAAGTGTGGTTTAATGGACTGAAAAGGAAAATTGTTCTAAATGTTCCCTTACATCAGACATTTGTGATCTTGGCTCTGTATTAATTTTTCTCATTGGTTTCAAACCTTCATTCTGCATTCACACTCCTTTCCCCCAGTTTAAAAATTATGTAAAAAAAAATGGGCAAAGGATCTGAATAGACACTTCTCCAAAGAGGACCTACCGATGATCAAAGGACCTATGAAAAGACACTCAATGTCACTAATCATCTGGGAAATGCAAATGAAAACCACATGAGATATCAGTTCACACCTGTCAGATGGCTATGATCAATAAAACAACAAACAGCAAGTGTTGGTGAGGATGTGGAGTAAAGGGAACCCTAGTGCACTGTTAGTGGGAATGCAGATTGGTGCAGCCACTGTGGAAAACAGTATGGATGTTTCTCAAAAAATTAGAAATGGAACTGCCTTAGGACCCAGAGATTCCAGTGCTGAGTATGTATCTGAAGAAACCCAAAACACTAATTCAAAAGAATATATGCATCCCTATGTTCATTTCCATGTTCTGTACAACTGCCAAGCTATGGAAGCAAACCATAACCTTTAACTGGTTTCATGGATATGTTAAACAGCTGTCACCATGCTTTGAGCCAGGGTGATGGAGGTGACTTCAACCCATGATGTAACTGGGAGGCAACTCTCCCTGGTTAGAGAGCCTGTGTGAGAGCTTGGAGATGCTTGGCTCCATGCCACGGAGCCACACCTGCCCAGACTTACTGTCGCAGCACGGTAAAGCTGGAAAAAATACGGGAATGCTGGCAGCTGTGGCCAATTGTGGGCGGAGTTGGAAATGGTACGGCAGAGGAAGATTGGCTCTGGGATTTAAACCCAGGTGCAGCAGCCATGCAGGCTCTTTTTGGGACCACGAGGCTTAGGCAGGGCAGAACCACAGACTCCTACTTCTTTTTCTGAGACATGATGCCCCGGACTGGGCAGAGGGGGAAGGAAGGACTGTGCGTTTGTGGGTATTCTAAAGGACTTTGGGATCTCAATGAAGACATTAAGTTATTACTCTTAAGTTTGTATAACTCTTTAAATAAATAATCCCCTTCCTTTTCACCAATCTCTGGCATTGAGAGACATCTTTCCCTGGCAGCAGGCAAGGTGAACCTAGTACAGGGTGGGGGACCCCTGGAGTACAAGGGTGGGTCCATTCAGTAATAGTGTATTGTTCACTGCCTCTGCCCCCAGGTCTGTTCTGCAACATGATTTCACTTATATGTGGAATCTAAAAAACATTATAAACAAAGAAATAAAGCAGAAACAGACTCATAGACACAGAGAACAGACTGGTGGTTACCAGATTGGGTGTTATTAGGGGGCCTGGATAAAAAAGGTAGAGGGATTGACCCTATCAAAGTACCAATGGCATATTTCACGGATATAGAACAAACACTTCAAAAATTTACATGGAACCATAAACGACCCCGAATATCTGCTGCAATTTTGAGAAAGAAGAGCAAAGTAGGAGGGATCACAATGCCTGATATCAAACTGTATTACAAGGCAACTGTCATCAAAACAGCCTGGTACTGGCATAAAAACAGACAGACCAATGGAACAGAATGGAGAGTCCAGAAATAAACCCAAGTCTCTATGGCCAATTAATTTTTGACAAAGGGAGCAGCAGCAAAAAATGGAGTAAAAATAGCCTCTTCAACAAACAGTGTTGGGAAATCTGGACAGCTACATGCAAAAAAAAAAATGAAACTCGAGCAGCAACTTACACCATACACAAAAATAAATTCAAAGTGGATAAAAGACTTAAATATAAGTCGTGACACCATAAAAGTCCTAGAGGAAAACATCAGTAGGAAAATATCAGACATTCCATGCAGCAACATCTTCACTGATATGTCCCCTAGAGCAAGGGACATAAAGGAAAGAATAAACAAATAGGACCTCATCAAAATAAAAAGCTTCTACATGGCTAAAGAAAACAGTATTAAAATAAAAAGAGAACCAACCGTATGAGAAAACATATTTGCCAATGATGCCTCAGATAAGGGTTTGATCTCCAAAATATATAAAGAACTCATATGACTCCACTCCAGGAAGACAAAAAACCCAATTAAAATATGGGCAAAAGACTTAAACAGACACTTCTCCAAGGAGGACATACAGAGGGCTCATAGGCATATGAAAAGATGCTCAGCAACACTAGCCATCAGAGAGATGCAAATTAAAACCACAATGAGATACCACCTCACACCAGTCAGAATGGCCATCATAAACAAAGCAACAGACAAGTGTTGGAGGGGATGTGGAGAAAAGGGAACCCTAGTGCACTGTTGGTGGGAATGCAGACTGGTGCAGCCACTATGGAAAACAGTATGGAATTTCCTCAGAAAACTAAAAATGGAACTGCCTTTTGATCCAGCAATTCCACTGCTGGGATTATACCCTAAGAACCCTGAAACACCAATCCAAAAGAACCTATGCACCCCAATGTTCACAGCAGCACAATTTACAATAGCCAAGCAACCTAAGTGCCCATCAGCAAATGAGTAGATCAAGAAACTATGGTACATTTACACAATGGAATTCTACGCAGCAAAGAGAAAGAAGGAGCTTATAGACCCTTTGCGACAGCATGGATGGAACTGGAGAGCATTATGCTAAGTGAAATAAGCCAGGCAGTGAGGGATAAATACCATATGATCTCACCTTTAACTGGAACATAAATCAACAAAAGAAAAAAGCAACGTTGAAATTAAGAATAATCTAACAATAGCCAGAGGGGAGGGAGGAAGGGGTTGTGGGGAGAAGGGTTTTCAGGAACTACTATAAAGGACACATGGACAAAACCAAGGGGGAGGGTGGAAGCAAGGGAGGGAGGTGGGTTTCGATGGGTTGGGGGGAAAGGGTGGGGAGAAAATGCAGACAACTGTAATTGAACAACAATAAAGCAATTTAAAAATTTAAAAAAGTAGAGGGATTGAGAAGTACAGTTTGGTAGTTACAAAACAGTCACAGGGATGTAAAGTACAGCATAGGAAATATAGTCAATAATACTGTAATAATATTGTTTGGTGCCACGTGAGTGCAGGAAATTTGGGGGTTAACACTGTAAAATATATGATTGTCTAACCATTGTGCCGTATACCTGAAACTAATACAAAATAATACTGAATGTAAACTGTGATTGAAAAAATTAAATAAAGCGAATAAAATGAAACAATGTAAGTGGATTTCTATTGTACTTAGAATAAAATCCAAACTCCCTTTAAAAAATTATGTGATTTTTTTATAAAGAGCTCATAATCCACTTTGGACCATTTCTTTCTGTTTCATTTAGTCTTTCTATTTTTGTTTGGCTAAGACTGTTTGTCTCTGTAGCTAATCTCACAAATACAATTTAAAGAAGCCTGGGAATTAGTGGTGAAAATCTCTAATCATTGTTGACAGCAAACAGGAAGCAGCTTAATAGGAGAGTCAGGATCCTGGCCACCCCCGCTGACTCCCCAGCCCTGCTGTGGGTGAGCACAAACCACAGCAACAACAAGCCAGCTCTTCACAGCAGAACACTGAACTCATCAACACAAATGAACCGTATTTCACTCCAAGGTAGATCAAGCAAAATCTTGTTTCCTACACATCAAAAAAATTTGTGTCCAATTACGTAACACATCATTGTTCACCACCTCCCGTAATGTCTTTAACAACCCCCATGACACAGCCCTGCCTCCTCCACAGAAGCCTATCTCCATTACCCAGAATCTTCGGCCCCTCTGAATTTCTACATGGTTTATATTCCAAATCATACACTCCAGCACTTTGATATTTTCTGCTTTACTTTCACCTTTCACTGCTGCTTACAGGTAAGTTTCATCTTCCCAGAGTCCAGTTTATTCTCCTTCTGCATCATTTTCCACAGGGTCTAACGTGGGGTGCACGCTAAAGAAACAGCCTCTCAAGACCACTCAGCAATGTAGGAACGAGTGCCAACAGGTTGCGCAGTCCTGAGTCCCCATTTCCCTCTGGCTTTTTTTTTTTTTTTTTTTTTTGACAGAGCCAAGAGAAAACATTACATTGGGTGAAAGGAATACCAACGTGGACAGAATTCTTCTGCTAATTTTCTGGCAAAGTTGTTAGCACAGGCAGCCAAATATTAATAAAGGAAGGAAGGGAAGGGAATCAGACATTATTGAACATAAAAAACTGGGGCGCTGAATCAGACACTGAGCCTGTTGCTTCACTAAGAAATTACAGTTTCACACATACCCCAGGGCATCCTCCACCCTCGGGACCAAATTCTCCCAAAGTGGGCAGGAAGGATCATTACGGGGGGAGGAATAAAAACAGCAGGAGAAACCCTTCTGCTGGGCATGTGCAGTAGAAGCCAAGATGGCACAGGGCGAGGTGTTTCTACCATGAGGCACATGCAGTAGGAGCTAAGACATGACCACAGAGGCCAGTCAGTCTAGCCTGGGAGAAGGATCGGATTGGGTAAGGGACACAGGACTGGGAAGATCTAGGGAATGGATTGGTTAGGGGGGTACCCAGAGCCAACTGGCAAAAACTTAGAAAACTAATTGGTTAGTTTAAAGGGCCCTTGGTTCTTGCCAAGCCCAAAATAATATAATCCCAACTTAATAAAGAAGCTTTCTCCTTTTCCCTACGCTCTCCCTGGCCCTGGCCCTGGCCCTGGCCCTGTAACACATGCTCGACCCATTCGTTGGGATGTCCTTCCCATATTAGCCATGTGCATCCAGCAGCCACGCAGACTCCAAGTGCAGCACAGTGCCAGCCTCCGGGGCAGCGGGGAGCAGACTAAGCCAGCTGGATGTAGACAGATGTGGCTGAAACAACGGTGTAGCACGCTGGACACTGGTCCCGTTTCTGGGCGCAATGAAGACAAGGCTGAGCTTTTTCCACAGAGGGACAGAGCTGACCCAGGACAGCCCTTTGTGTTTACTTCAAAGCCTTACCACACCACAGCTTCCCATGCATGGGCCCCGGGAGTGCTTTCCCTGAGATTTGGGGAAAGCACCCCGTTTCCACTGGCAACAGGAGGATCGCTGCACTTACCTGTTTCACCTCCACCCTCTACAACACAGACCCTCTATGTCCAACTTCTTAGCAGGGTTGTCTCCAGACACAACATCAGTCCTAATGCGCCGATTTCCTGACATGCTTCAGTAAATCCCAGCCAGTGAGACATTTATATGCACGCTCTTAATTAATTTACGGGGCAGATTAGCTGTTCAGTTTTTTCACGCCCCTTCTTAGGGCCTCAACTCTTCTGCCATTTGTGATTAGCGAGGTTGTTTGCTACTTTATTGTCTGCATAGACTTCTTCCTTTCTTGGTCTCAGCACTAGCTCTGCTATTTGTGTAATACTAGTTTTTCTTTCTTTCTTCGCATTTTGAATTTAGTATGAAATTAATGAAATATGAATGACAACGTTCTATTGATAGAGACAGGATTTCTCTTGCCTGGTTACCCTTAAATTAAAATGAGGTTGTTGACACCTTCAGTTCTAAAACTTAGATATGTTTCTCTGGAAGCCACACCCAGTTTATTTATGTAGGTATGCATTTTTTTCCTCTGAGAAGAAGGTTCTGAAGGTGTGATGTCACCAGTCTTTGAGGGACACACTGTAGGATGACCAAGATGTCAGCCCCTGAGGACACTCTGTTTGGATACCTGGGGACTTGCCTGTGGGGAGAAAGGCATGGGAATAACCCACAGCTCAAGGCAGCTAAAGGTTTAATTTCTCTCTTTGAGAAGGCGCCATAGGAAGCACTAGCTTTAAGCAAAATCTTTATGAAAGGGTTCCTTCTCTGAATTTTCCAAACAGGCCTCTTTGTTATTACCCCAAGGGAGCTGACAACCAGTCAGGGAATCAAATCTCCCTTATCATTTCTAGACTATTTTACCTCACTGTGAGCACCTCACTGGCAGGGGGGCTGCAAATAGTTCTCTCAAACTTCACTCAGACCAGGCTGCTGTGTCTGCAATGCCTCCACCCTTTCTGGCCTCGTGTACTTGACTCCTACACCACGGGGAAGTCCCCTTGGATTCCAAAAGAAAATTCAACTCCTTGGAATCCAAAACTAATAAACTTTCACAGAGTGGCCCCAAGTGGATTGGTTATCATGCTATTTCAGTCTCACCTAACCAATAAGAGGGCCGGTTGGCAAGTTCCCAGGATGAATATTCTCATATGAGCATTGAATTAGAGAAAGCCAAAAGATTTTTGGCCATCTACATGCTCAACTTACACCCCACCTGAGTTCTGAGGTAGAGATCTTGTGACGGTTGGGGCCTTGCAAAGCAATTAAAAGAAATAAAGCAAAGTATTATATTTTAATTGATGTAATCTTCAAGCTCCCAGTGGAATCTTGGGTGATATCTGACTAGAGTTACCCTAGGCATCAATAGATGACTATTCTGTGAAAGCGCATTTAAGAAGACAAAACCCTACAAATCCTGAACTTCATTAACATGTGTATCTGTTTGGGGGAGATTGGCTCCGACTCCCAGGACTACAAATTGAAAGAAGCCACCGAGACTTTTCTGGGATCCAACAAAGAGCCAGAGTGGGTGGGGGGATGAAGAGGGCAGTGGGGAGGGGATAAGAGAGAAGGGCAGGTGGAGGGGAAGACACAAAGTAGACTTATATTTTTATTTGCTTTTGGAGTGCCTGGATTTTAGACACACCAGACCATTTTTTCCAAACCAAAACAGCTTTCATCCATCACTAACATTTCAGGGTTTGTTTCTGTTTTATTATAAATATTCCAGTCAAAGAAAGATAAACAGACACGAAAAACTGTTTTCTACAGTATACAGAGTCAGATAGAAAATACAGAATGGGAAAGAAAGCCAACAACCAACAAGATAAAAATAGAGACCAAGCAAGGAAGAGAACCTGCTGGTTGCAGACCCAGCCCCCAGCCTGATGAGGTGGAGCCGGTCCCACAGCTAACAGAGACCGCCCAGCGCCGTCGCTCTCACCTTCGTTCCACACGGTGAAAGGAACAGACTTTGTAAACAAAACATGGGACATTTACTTCACTAACCCATTAAAAAAGGTTCGCTATTGATCAAGATATCTTACTTATAAAAATGAGTTTTTAGAAAAAACACCCCCTCCCACCCCAAATGCGGTCCCAAATGTGGTGCCACATCGTCAGAAGCAAGGGACGGAGCCGTGGGTTGGAGCAGCGCGGCCCCACCGGGGCCCAGCGGTCTGCCTCTGGGTGCCCTTCCCACCGAATCCACCTTTCTCCATAAGGCTTGAGGCAAGGTTTAAAAAAATACCCATGTCCTGCACAGCTTGCTGTCATCTAGTGTTCAAAGAGGAAAAAATAAAAAAGAACTCAAATTCACAAGAAAGAAGGTCAGCCCAGGACAAAACTGGCATGTCTTATAGGAATAATCAGAGGTACCACTTGGCCCCCCGAATGGGAGCTCTAATTGTCCTGCACAAAGAGAATGCTTGACCTACCCGAACAGCAAAATCATGGATTAAGCTCGTCATCTTCCAAAGATGCCTTTACTTTAGTGCATTCAGAACAGAAACAATGTGAGGACAATTTGACTGAGGGTGTCGGTGGTGGTGGAAGTGGTGGTAGCGGCGATTTATTTCCCGCCTCCTCGAATTTTTTTAAGTTTACAATCATAAATTGCATAGAATTTAAGTTTTCTTTCAGAAAATGAAAACTCTCTGCACGAAACTCCCAATTGGCGAAAACAAGCAAAGGTCAAGCAGCTGTTGGAAGCCTCACGTCTCCCAACAGATGAGTTCTCCCGCTCCTGCAAACACCTAACAAGCAACTCCCTGGGAGCCTGGGAAGCAGCATCCGCAACTGATTATGCAGATGGAAGAGAAGTCCAGTGCTTTGCTCAGGTCACACAAGGGGGCTCCTGTCCGAGCTGAGGTCAGAACTCAAGAATTCCCAGTTTGCAGACCTGTGTATTGGTTACAAGACCCACCTCTCTCCCAGGACCATGGCAAACTCTTGATTATTTAAGGTCTTTGCATTTCACACACACACACACACACACACACACACACACACACACGCACATGCACACGCGCACACACACATGCACACACACATTTGCACCCAGGTCTCACATCTAATAACAAGAAATCATGGAATCCATTAGAGCCTGGGGGCCTGGCCTCACGGACAGCTACTGAGTTTGGTTAAGAGATGCAGCCGGAGCCGGGGCGGGCCTTCCCTGTGAAGCCGACCTCACGGTGGGAAGTTGTCTCTTCCTCTCTGCTCCCCGGACAAGGCTGCAGGGAGCCTGTGAGCTCTGCTCTTCTTGCCTGTGTCTCTTCTTCAGAGATCCCAAAAGACCAAACCAAACCCAGTAATAGTGAAAATCGGAAAGAGAAGAAAAGGACTCACTACCCCCGAAACCCCAGCCATTCGAACGTTTCTCTGCGTGAACTATGAGTTAACTGGTTCGGGGGATCTAAAAAGCACTTTACTGGACTTTTGTTTGAGCTCTCCCTCACTCTTCCTCCCCAAGACTCTTCTCCTACACTTATGCCCGTCACCACACAGAAAGGGGAGTTCATCACCTGAAACCTGACACGCTGGCCTCTCCATTTCCGAAAATTTAGGAAGGATCAGGGATTATTTATCCTTCTATTCCCTAACCAAGCCTACCCCTCCAGATAAACAACCAAACAAAAACAATGAAAAGAACTGAGAAGACAACAAAGAAGAAAAGGGAGGTGGGGAGAGAAAGGGGAAAATCATTAACAAAACATTAACAAAAATATACAAATCCAGAAAAGAAAAACTTCCCTGTTGAGTTTATTATTATTTTTCTTGTAAGAACTAAACCCAGAGTACAATGGTCCCTTCCTAATGGGAAATTCCACCAATTCATCGGGCTGGTCTGGGAGGGACCCCCGCCCCAGACTCTGTCGCTTTGGCGGCAAGGAAAGGCCCGCTGGGAGAAGAGGGGTCCTGTGGTCCCGTGGAGAGCGTCCCATCCCCACTCGTGGGCAACGTCTCAGGGTGGGCCCGGCTTCCGGACCAGGGCGCTGTCTCTGGCTCGGGCGTTGGTCTCTTGATCCTTTTGTAAAATTACTGGATCCAAAATCCGGAGAGAAGTGTGGACGCTTTCCAGTGCAGGCTCTGGACAGACAGGAGCGCCGCCGGGCCCTGGCACCTCCCCACCCGGCCTCTGGGAGTCCTGCCTCGGGAGGGCTACTCCGGCTCGCTGCTGTTGGTGGCCTTGTCCCACTGCAGGCTGTCCTCGCTGCGGGCGGGCGACGGCCGGGCCCGCAGGCCCTGGAACCGGCGGCACTCGGGGCAGACGCGGATGTGCGTGCAGCCGCGCGCCACCAGCGCGGCCTCCTGGGCCAGCCGCTGCGCCAGCTGGTCGGGCTCCCCGGCCCCCGCGCCGCACAGCTTGCCGTTGCTGAGCGTTGCCGTGCCCCGCAGCCGGCGCTCCTCCAGGCCTGGAGGCCGGGGCCGGGGCCCCGCAGTGCGCCGCCGGCGGGGGTGGACTCCGTCCTGACACAGGATGATGCTGCGCAGCTCCGTCACCATCTCCTGGCAGACGGACACCTGGGAAACACGAAGGGGTCACAGCCAGGCCTCTGAGAGCCAGCCCCCGAATTCCCTGCACATCTGTTCGGACGGGTTTAGGGCCCGTGTCACAGAAGCACATGTACACGTACTCTTGGACATGAAGATTACATGAAGGCCTTTCAATCCATCTCCTCACTCCCAATTCCCAGTTACTATTCAAATGCCCTCCTGCCATGTTCAGCGGCCTGGCCAGCTGGATGCCCAAGCTTTGTTTGCACACCTTCAAAGACCATGGCCTTTCCGGGAAAAGAAAGAGCCCCTGCCTGGTTTTTGTTGTGGTTGTTTGTTTGTTTGTTTTTGCATTTCTATTAAATGCCACTTGGGTCTGCTGAGTTAAAAATTCTGCTCTCGGAAATTTTCCATTAACAGCAGTTACATTTGGACCCAGAAGCCCACTAAATTCATGACCCTTTCACTCCAGGGGAGTCTATCAGGTATTTGAAAAAGCTACATGTCTGCATGAACTTTCTGTTCTCCGGCTAAAGATTCTAATTTCTTTCAACTGAATGGTTAGAGTCCAATCACAGGAACAGCACCAACCCCTGCAACGCTGCTCCCGCAGCTCCAGTTCCACGACATCAAACCCAGCTGCATGCCAGCATGTTCTGGATTTTAGGACAGTAACACACATGCAATTATCATGCGTCACACCCAGTGTGGTCTGGGGCAGACTCTGCCCTCAAACACATGGATATTTCTGTGGCAAAATGAATGTGCCTTCACACTGAATGAGACTAAGACTATGCACAATAGTTTTGTACCAATTCAAGTGTTGTCACCAAACGTGTTTGCTTGGCACACTTATAAAAAACGTGGAATTTTCTGAGCTTCTTCGATTTCAGAATTATGGACGAAGAATCACGAACATGGACCGCAGCTGCTATCACTACTATTATTCCCACTTCACAGATGTGAAAATGGAGGCTCAAAGGTTCTATCTTGCTAAAAGTTACTTGACTAATAAATAGCTGAACCAGAATTGGAACCTAAACTTGTCTATTCTAATGAGCACACATCCTCAGTTTAGTTGTCTACCCCGTGCTAGAAAGGACGCCTTCCCAGACCCTGGTGGGAGAAGCCACCTTCTGTTGTTCCGTGTTCTTTCCTCCAGTCTTTTGGTTCTGTCAGCAGAACTGTGGTTGGACCACAGCCAAACAGCTAAGGGAGCTCTGTCTCTTCCCCATTTTAGCTATTTGGAGTCCGCACTGGATTTTTCAAGGTATAGGCTGTGGGGTGAGCTCTCGGGAGAATAACCAAGTATGTACAGATTCTCCGCTTGAAGCAGCTACAGAGAAGTAGTAGCACCTAAAAGAATATGGGCTGAGTAAGAATTGAGACCTGAATTCTAAACACACTATCAGTACTAAATAGCAGAGACTGTATGCAAGGAACTTCACCTCTCTGTGCTTTTAAGAATAACTATAACAGGTAAAACACCACCACCTGCCTAACCTGTCCCATGTGACAAGAATATAACAACTTATATCTTTGGACTGTGCCTTTCATGGAAATAAAGAGATAAAAGGCCCAGTCCTAATTGCAGCACAGTGTGTAACTGCTTGGTGCACAGGTTATGCTGGTGTTGGAAAGATGGCGGAATAAGAAGGCTTCACAGGGAAAGGAACACTGAATTGGTCTTTCTTTCTATAAGTAATAAATGAATATAATTTGTGTAAGGAGTGGACAACAGTGAAAAGCCAGCAAAGCTATAGAGAAACTAAGCAATCTTTACTTGTAAGTGGAAAACATACTTAAGATGGAAGAAGTAAAGTTATGGTTTCCATTAGCAAGCTGGTACTTTTGCCTGTTTTCCTCCAAAATGATACATTGTAAATTATACTTGTATAAGACTTTGTTGTTCTTAAAATTTTTTTCACATATTCATTTGCTGGGTTGTTTCCTAGAACAGCAGTCCCCAACCTTTTTGGCACCAGGATCCAGAATTTCCACAGAAGGGGCAGGTGGAGCCGGGGCTCAGGAGAGCATGAGCTTCCACCACACCCAGTTCCTAACAGGTGTGCTGCCCGAGGGGCTGGGGACCCTGTCCTGGAAGAATCTGGAACCGGGAAGTTCAGTGCTCTTTCTGTGGCTGCGTGGGTGATGAAGCACTGACCAGAACTCCAACCCTTGGGTCTGTCCCGCGGGTACTCCATCCTCACGTGGGATTTCACGGGGTCTGACTGAAATGACTTTTGTCTGTGCCCAAGCCTGTGAACTTGTCCCTTCTGCCAACACTATAGGTCATGCCCCTTTGGAGGTTTACCTCAGTCACTTCTGAGTGTCGGAGAGTCCATAAAAATTCCAACATAGCCATAAAAATGGCCACGATTAAGCCACAAATAAGAACCACAAAAATTCCACCAATATTCTCCATTCCCAGTCCTGTAAGAAAGTGATAACAAAGAAAAAAACAGTGTAAAAGAGCTGGAAGACATATCATTCTACCAAAAATGCTCAACATCATTTAAATGGCAAGAACTTGAGACTTATAGATGCTTTATGCACATATTCACTCGTGAAGAGGTATGGTTCTTTTGGAAAAAATGCAGCGTAGCTGGAGCAAAAGAAGGTAGTGGGAACCTTGTTGCAAAGGCTGGAGACTGGGGAAAACCTTCCAAAAGGGACTCTGGGAGTAGGTGGTGGGGATCATTTTAAGAAAAGAGCTCAGGGAAATTTGTGTTTGCTTGTGATACCCAAATACCTGTACGTTGTACTGTTTGCATAAAAATGTTAGTCAATATTACTCATGTGTTGGCTTGACATAAAGCACTTGTTTTAACCAAACTATAGTTAGAAAAAATATGTTTACTAAAATACAAATTTGGAAAATAAAACCTTTAATCTTACTTTTTATCCTACCAGAGCAGTGGTTCCCAGTGCCACCTGCCATCAGAACTGCCTGGGAAGCTTGCTAAAGTATGATTCCTAGTTATTCCCTTAGACCTATCGAACCCGTATCTCTGGAGATGGGGCCCGAGAACCTGTATTTTAAAGTACATTTCACAGGTAACTCTTTCCCAGCTTTGGTATTCTTTAGAAGCGTCGCATGCACCTGCAGGTTCCTTTTAGTCAGGCACAGTGTCTGGTGGGACCCTCATTGTCTAGCATGACACCTGACATGTAATACACTCAATGAACATTTGTGAAATCACACGGTTGTTTCATTTCTACAGCGTCAAACATTAAGTTTAGCTAAGTAACTGGATGCTACTTTTGGTATTAAAGAAACCCATCAAAAAGCACCATTCGTCCAGGAAAACGCCAAGAAGCTCGCCTGCGTTCTGTGCTGTTCTGAAATGCTTACACATCCGACCGTTCAATCAGCGGTGCCATCGCAGGCTGTGGCGCCGCAGCCGTGTCAGGGAAAGCCCGCTTCCTTCGGCACTGAGAGCTGAGCCACAGTTCAGGAGCAGAGATCTGACACTACTTTCTGCACCTGGGAACGCTGGGAAAAGAGCCCTAAATAGCCATATCAAGATGCCTTGGGTTTCCTCTCACAAAGCCTCAGTGATTGTCTGTTGGTTTTACTCTGGTTTTAAAGTGACAGAGCATGGTGCAGTGCCTGCCGGCCCGCCCCGCCAACCTGCTACCATGGCTCCAGTGGCTCACATAGTGACTGTGTCATTGTATGCTCCGGGCTGCAGGTGCACACAGTGAACTCTGGAGCACCTATGTGAATGAGACCCTCTTCTCAATAATAAAAAACGGGATTATTTTAAAACTCAATTTCAAGGAAGGCATATAGGGTTTGGAAGAGATTTCTACCTTTGAGGAGAAAGGTGCTTGGGGTTTATTTGAACGCATGCCTCTCTAACCTGGGACCATTTGGGCAGAAGGTTTTTGACCCTAGGAACTTCAGGATCCATCGGTGGGGAGGGGAGGCAATAGGAACATTTAAGAGAGAATACACCAAGGGTCAGGCTGGAGTGTGCAGCCAGACGCTCCAGTCACAGCGGGAAGGGTGGTGAGAACTGCGGTACTGGGATGTCATCTGAGCATCATGGACGACCTAGCTTCTCCAGCTGCCCCTGGAAGGATATCTCCAGGGAGGGTTTAGTGACCAAGGATGCCCACCTATTCAGGTAAACAGTTCCCAAGTGACTATCGAGGTACTTAGTATATGCCTCTCCACCCACTTTGGGATAGTACTGCCTTGTATAGAACAAAAGCCCAGGATTCCCTTGAAGGCCTCCCACCTGCCCTCTGGTTTCTGCAGAACAGGCATCCTGCCTCGCCGCCAGGTCCCATTTCCGCCACATGCGCTCAGTTGCTTCCCGCCTGAGTCACCCAGCCCTCCTCAGTCTTTCCTCCCCACTCACTCTTTCCATTCATTCACAGGTACACTCATGTTCCTCCCTCCTCAAAGGAAAGTAAAAAATCCTTCTTGCTCTACAACTCTGCCTAGTGAACACCCCCTACTGTCCTTCCTTCCCTGGACAAGCTTTTTTGAAACATTTATATCAGAACTATTTTAAGGCATTTTAAAGCCCTTAAAATGCTTACATTTGCAGACCCCAACTCACATGAAAGCAAGTAGAAGAAAATGCACCCACATCTTATGTTAAATGCATTTTAAAAATTTTGCTTCTGAAATGACTGAGTGAAAAGAAAGGGTTAATTTATAATTGGCTGCGATTTCTCAATCTCAGCAATCTTTGTGCTAAATAAGAAAAATCTAATACAAATTATTTCTAAATAATGAAGTTTTTATAAATATTAAATTTAAAGAGTAATAGTCAAAACAATGTCGCATTTTGGAGATATTTAATTCAACATGTCTGTCTTAATTTAATTTTGCAGTTTTCTTTCTGTATTTTGAAACTAATAATTTTCTTCAGACCTCAAACATAATTTTGGCTGTACTTTTAGGTGCTGAGTAATCTTGTCTATGGTATCTGAAACTGTTATGAATTCACTTTTGGTTTTCCTTTTCACTCCTCATCCCATGCAATTTTGTCCTGCACCACTTAAACCACCCTCACCAAATTTACCAATGAACACCTTATTTCTAACTTACTGGGAAATTTCTGGTCCTGATCTTAAGTGATTGCTTATGGTGCTGGCATTATCAATCTGACCCCTTTATGGCTTTTGATAAAACCATTGCTCTCTGCTGTCTTTCAATCTTCCCAGTCACCTTCGCTGGCTCAGAGGCCCATTCTCTCCTTAAAATCCTGTCTTTAGTCTCCTGCCTCTCCTTCATGCACTAGGCTATTACCAAGTCCTGCTGACTTTCTCTCTCTCTCTCCTACCACTCTCCTAGTTCAGGCCCTCTCTGTCTCTTGCTTGGACTATTGCCGCACCCTCCAAAATTATTTTCCTGCGTGTAGCTGTGTCCTCATCAACGCTTCCCTACACAGAGTTGCCTGCCTGGTCTTTCTGAAATGCAGAGTCCAACTGTGACACATCCTCTAGTAACACAGAACAGTTTAGGGCTCCTACCACACACCATTGCTCCTACTTTATGTACTTTTACTCCTGTTACCGCCTCTGTCTGGAACCTATCCCCACATCCCAGACACGCACCTGGCAAATCTCAACCGCTCTTTTAAGACTTAGCCTCGGAGACATTTTCTCTGGGCCACTTTTTCTGATGCTACTTGACTCTCTCAGTTGCACTGCTTTTATGTTTCACTGATAAAGCATTATGTACCACTCTAATATTGCATAAAACAATACAAGGTCTGTCCAGAAGACATCCAGCCATGTAATAGGAAAAACAGACATTTATCGAAGAAGATAAAAGAAACACTGTACACAGGACAATGACGGCTCAGCCCCTTTCATAGTAGGCACCTTGGAACCTCGCAGTTCTCCCAATCGCCATCAGCTGCCCCATCATATTTTCCTGAATCTCATCAATGGTCTGAAACTTCTTCCCTTTCAAAGGTGGTTTTAGTTTTGGGGAAAGCCAGAAGTCGCAAGGCACTAAATCTGGGCTGTTGGGAAGCTGAGTTACCCAGGTGATTTGATACTTCACCAAAAAACTCTGTATGAGACGTGATGTATGAGCAAGTGCGTGGTCATGAAGAAGCTGCCAGTTACCCATAGCTGTGGCCTTCTGAATCATGCGAATAGTTTTACTGGAGGAATGTTCAAGCTTAACGCAAAATTTGATGTAGATTTGTGGCTCTATTTGCTCAGTCATTTTGAATCTGATGGCCACACAGTACACAGGCTCTCTCAACAGCATCTACCGCCCCCATGGACTAGTACAGTGAAGTATTGTTCATGCATGTGCATTCTAGTCCACTCTCCTTGGCCACCAGGTTACATCAATGTCACGCAAACCATTCTCATTCTATTAACAACAGCTGGACCTTTTCTGGACAGACCTCACACACTAGTATAATTATGTATATCCAGACTTTCCATTAGCCTGTGAGTTCCATGAGGGGAAGATCCGTGTCTTGTCCAACTCTGTAACTCCATAATCCTGGTGGCTGAAACCCAGTAAGAGCCTGAGAGTGTTTGTGGAAAGAATGAGCAGAAAAAAAGAGGATAAAGGCATTCCAGATTTAGAAGCTTGTATTATCAAAAGTTTTGGATCTGTACTATGATGTGTATTCATTCCCAATTAAGTTTTGTTTGAATAATAGTAAAGTGTGACCATGCTTGTTGAGTGCTCCCAGCCTAGTCACAGAGCAGATGGCCCAGACTGCACCACGTGTGGCCAGAGTGGGATCGTGCATCACCACAGATCACACGTTGTGGCCTGAGGGCACTGGGTCCCAGGCAGCTGTGAGGGCACGGGGTGGGGCCTCAGCAGACAGGTCATCAGTGCCGGAGTAATGTCGGTTTCATCAGGGAAAGCTTCTTGGAGGACCTGAGGTTTTAACAGGGTGCTGGTGGAAACCATTAGTCACTGAAACACCCCACGGTCTTTCTTTCCCAGCTTCCAGAATGTTAATCCCAGGTGTCGGCTCCAGAGTGCGGATTCCCCTTAGGAGTGAGCCTTGTACACCACTCATGCTTTTAGGAATGTACTGGAAAGCAGGAGCAAGAATAGACTGCTGGCAGAGTCAGAGTTGAGACAGATGGTATGTGGAGCAGTGAGTGGGAAGCAAGTGTTAAGAGAGTGCAGCATTTTTATTTCACACTGTCATCACTCATTCTCCTGGAAGTCAATGCCTTCCCTAGCCACAGCCGCCACTCAGAGGAGCCTTTGGGTAGACTCCCTCCAGCCTGACCATGACCTTCCCTGCGCTCACAGATGCCTCAGGACCCGCAAAGGAAAGCTGTCTAATCCCCATCCCTCCCTTTATTTAGATGGGAGCCACCTAAACAGAGGATTCTGAAACCGGGATTTTGTTGTTGACACTCGAGCCTCTGAGCCTCAGCTATGCCCCAGCAGTATGATCGTATTAAGTGAAACAGAATTGAACTCTCCCTGCAAACTCCTAGCTGGTTAAATACTAACTCTAGTGGCACACACACATTGCCTACAAATACAAATGGCAGTTGACAAATCCAAACAAACAAATTTGTTTCTAGCACCGCAGAGTGGAACGGCTGCCTGGAAGGGACTGCCTGTGAGTAGACGTGATTCCTACCCACTCACCCTCCTGCTCTGCCTTCAGTTCTGATTGTCAATGATCACTTCTTGCATTTGGGTGCATGTATGTCCCAGGCCTTAAAATCCTTGCATATATCTTCAGGTAGCAGAGTAGAAATCTGCAACTGAGATGCAGGAGAGTTATTCCTGAACAAGGAAGGGTTAGCCATAGCCAGGGAGGCAGAGGCAGGGAGAGGCCACAGGGACCACTGAGGCAGGTACAGAGACAGGAGAGACTAGTGCCGCACTCTCATCGAGGAGCGGCACGTTCGTCCTTTGACGACGCTCAACCTTCTTTTTTGAGGAGCTCCCCTGAACTGAGCACTATACTAGGTGCAGAAGCTCTGGGCAGTGTTTCCCATTGAAAACATTTGACAGGAACATGCATTCTTGACCAATATGACGTTTAAGTCCTTTCTATTTCAGAGTCACATTCACCTACATCCATGTAAATATATTAAGTGGTCCCATCGCCACAGAAATGTTTGTTGGAAATAGCGACTTCACACGCCCACATGTGAGCTGACCTACACGGCCTTCCCGGAAAATGCAGTGACTCATCCTGTTTGCCTTGCTGAGGACAGGGACACAGAGGGCTGGCCACCTCTTCTCTCACTCACTGTGACACCTGTTGACTAGGCCTAGCAGCTTCTGGAGACAGTGACAGAGAAAAATGGGGGAAGGTACATGAAACGGAAAATGGATGGGAGAGGAATTCAATAACGTTTGTAATCTATCAAACACAGGATACGGGGCAGGCACTTTGCAATTTATTAAACTATGACCACTTCATTTTTAAAAACATTCCTATCTCGTTCAATTATCATTAAAAACACTGTAAAGGAGGCCCACTGTCCAAATTTTACAGTTAAAGAAATGGAAATTCAGAGCATTTAGGTAAGTTGCCCAAGTTTCCACACCTAAGATAAATCTTACTGCTTGGCTAATGTTCTTTATAAGTGTTTACTATGAGCAAAGCTACCATGCTAAACAGTAAAATTCAATCTGAACAGTTGCCCTGTGATATCAGCACTATCCTTACCCCCACTTTCCTGACACGAACACCCAAGTCCTGGAGTCAGGCCCCCTGCCCAGGGCTCACGTCTAAGGAGGGAAGTGCCAGATTCAAACTGAAGCTGGAGCCGGAGCCGGAACCCGGACCCCTACCGCACACTGCCTCTCCCAGAAGCTTGGGTCCCTTGTGTTACAGGGGCATAATTACAGAACTCCCTCTGGCACCCCGATGACTGAATTCATTCCTGGGACACCCCCACCCCCACTGTGACCCAGAGTGACCGGGGAAGACAGTCCTGTGTATAAGCTATTAGTTCCACTGATAAAATCCCCTTCTCTCCTTGAAAACATTACATCAAATGTTTGAATCAATGATTTGTTGACTTAATCTTGGCTCAGTTTCCAGAGTTGGGCTGCAGTCTTTATAATTGCTGACCTCCTCTGATGCCCACACACTGGGATCTCCTTTACCTCTATTCCTAATCACGTTTTCTGGCACCCCTTGCATTTCTCTGTCTCTTGGCGATGAATTTGATTTGATTAGGGAGAAGCTTCCTCTGCAAGCGCCTCTCTAAGACACTATCTGAACGCCCATATTGGGTTTCCAGTCTTGGCTGTGTCCAGAGAAACCAGAAAACCAGGATAAGCAGGCCGGCCCACCTGAGAAGAAAGAGGAAAACATCCCCAGAATTCCCCTCCCACCCCCAGTCACCCCCAGTCACTTGCTCCCGTTCCTGCTGAGATGTCTCACCCATTCATTCTCCAGCTGTGCCAGTTGCCAAATTCCTGCTCTCTAAGGATTTTGTGAGTGTCACCTGCCTCTTTTCCATGCTTGAAAGGGTAGCCCAATTTTCACAGCCTGGTGGTGTATTTATGTTCCTTTGAAGCTTGATTGTGAGCTGTGTTTTTCAAGATAAAGGTATTTAATTTCCTTGAAATTCGCCTACTACCTTTTTGTCTAGCAATTATTCTGCAAACCTTCAGCAATCCAATCCCCCTGAATTGGGATGCTGGCATCTATGAGTGGCTAGTGATATTTATTTTCATAGGAGTGGAGTGAGAAAATAAATAAAATAAGTGTTTTGGAAGAGACAAGGCAGAAGAAAATGAAACAGCTTGGAACGAAACCTGCTTCTTTTTGTAATTCTCCATTCTTCCACATAATCTGCCATTTCATTTTTTAGCTGTGCGTGAAGGTCACTGGGCTACAGACAGAGAGGGACTGTTGAAGCAAGGGGGTGCTGTTGTGGTTCCCACCTGAGCCAAGTAAGACCTGGCACAAAGGCTTGGGACTGGTGGCCTCGTAGCTGACCTTAGGATGCTCCTCTAGAGTTTGGCAATGATGTTGGAGCTGTAACATTGGTGAGAAGTGGGACAGCACTCGAATGTTTCTTTGAAATTTCTCACATTTTAATAGAACAAAGTAGAAAAGGATTGTATTAGGCACCACACATGGCCTGGTACTTTCTAATTAAAACCGAGCACCTATAGCCAGCCACGCTCAGTGTCAGGTCTCCGAGGAAAGGACCCTCTCATATTCGCCTTGTCTCCATCTCTCTGCCTGCTCTGTGTTTTTCTCATTGCTTTGGGCACATGTGAAAGCAGTTTTACATCACAGAGATCTGCTTTAGACAGTATTTTAACTAACATGACCTCTTTGCTCAATGTGAAAAATATCCCTGTGGCTGCCTTCCTGGGGACCATTTAAAGACCTTAAGGGACAGGTGTCTCAGGTCATGCTGGGCCTGAACTTCTGGCACAGCAAGGGGTCCCCTGAGAAGTGAATTCTGTTCCCTAAGTCTGATGGCTAATTTGACTAAGCAATAGCACCTCTCCTTGCAGGCTAGTCATGCTTCTCCTTGGCTTGGCCAGGAAGCCTTCAGTCTCTCAGTAATGTCTGTCTGGGTTCAGCCTTGGCAGAAATGGGATCACTGCCTTAAACTGGCACTAGCTGCTGTGGCTGGGATGGGAGTGGAAGTCCTGGCTCTGATGGGGATGCGCATGCACCCGCTTGGACCCCGCTGCTTGTTCATGGAGCTCACCCTCTGGCACCAAAGAACACCTGCAGAGAGGCAGGAGAATGTCGGCTAATTGACAGCACCCAAGCATCTTCTGAAGCACTGGGTCCTGGACAGGATGGTTCCCACTGTTTACTTTCCCTTCCCATCGGCTCAGTTCCCTTCTCTCTGCCAGTCAGAACGCCTGGCCCCCGAGTGAGGAGAGGAGAGAAGCCTCCTGCTCACTCTTTCCCACCTTCCCCGGGAGTCTGATCTCTGCTAGCCATTCTCCGCCCACCCTGAACTCTGATGTAAAATCAGTCCTTCTTAACCCCTGTAGAATGAGGAAGAATCTCCAAAGCCAGCCACTCTACAAAAATGATGACAGTCTTCCTACAAATGTACCGAATATCTACCTCAAATTTTCATTTCCACTTGATTGCCCAAAAAATAGACTTCTCAGTCACTTCAGTTTTAAATTCAGTTAAATGCAGTGTTCTCTCTGTTCCCTCTTTACTCCAAGGTGTTTTTCAGGTACGAGACTGGAAAGGAGGTTATGTGTCCCGGCACGGGAATGGGGTTAGGTTCCTGGTCCTAACGCTAGATTCCACTGCGATTTCCCATGTTCTCATCTGGAGCCCAGGAAAACGCAGACCGGTCCCTGGGGCCCTCTCTGCCCTGGCCGTGTGCCATCCCCCACACTCTCAATGCACCGCGGCACGGCACCTATTCCTGGGGCTTGCCGAACTCCAGCAAAAATCTCTTTCTCTCTTGGAATCCTCAACTAATCTAGGAGTTCTGTGTGCCACGCTCCTGTCCCAGCAGGACACAAGGCTCCTTCTCAGGGGCCTGCCACATTCAAACATCCTTTCCTGCTCCGGGGTTTCCTGTGCTGACCAGCGCATCCCTGTAGTGCCTGGTATGCAGATGGGGTGGCCTGGCTCTTTGATTCTTCTTTCATTCTTTAACTTCTATTGTCAACTTTATGCCAAGCTTATATTTTTCAAGCAAATTGAACACGGTAAGCTCTAAGAACACTTGTTCTGCTGTGGATTTTAAGAGCTTCTTTGGGAACTGAAAGCCCATGTGACAGTGTTCTTCCTGGGGTGACGACTGTGCCCTAGGACATGAATGCTACGAGGGCTCAGAACTCCACCCACAGCACCCGCGTCTATCACGCCACGTCTCACCCAGAACATGGCTTCTGCTGCCAGTAGGCTCTCGCCTCGTCCGGGGGCGTCGCGGTGCCGAGGCACAAGCTGAGCTCCGGGATGGCTGCGGGGCCTCTTCCTGGAGTGCTGCTTTCACTTCAGGTGTAAGTCGGAAAACATTTCCACATTAAATCAACATGCTTGTATTACATTGTCAGATGCACAATTCACACGTATCTTCAGGACAAAGCAGAACACTTGAAGGAAATTCCAGGCATGGAGGGCTGCTTTAGACTATGCTCCTGGATCCCAAGAGGGCATGCGGTTTCCTCTGCTACTAGTTCCTTCGACAGGAAAGTCTGAGGCCCAAATGCCCTTACCTAGGTCCGCACACCTGGTTAGCTCCAACCTCATCCAACTCACCCAAAGCAAGTTCCGAGTGTAGCGACTGTGCTCCAAACATCCCCAAAACAGTGACTCTTAATGACTGCTTCGCGGACCAGGCCAACGAGCATTCCCTGACCTTAGCTCGGAATTAATCACTCCTTCCTCTAGGCTTCAGAGCACTTTCTTCATTTAAGCAGGCCCACAGTGGAGCCATTAAGAGACTATCTGTGCCTCTCTCTACGTTCTCAGCCTCTTGAGAGTAGGGCCGTATCTTACCCCTGCCATCAGCTCAGAGCCTAGCACAGTGCCTGCTCTGCAGCAGTTCGCAGTGTTCGCTGGATGCAGTGGGGACTGTGAACACTTTCAATGCCAACACTGTGGGTGTCAGTGTTCCTGTCTGGGAGGACACAGACATAGGACGAGTGTGGAAATAGTGCCAGGCTGCGGTCCTTCACAAGTGTGCTCATTCATTCTTTCATTCACTTCTTGTTAATTCTTTCCTCAGATACTGATGACGGATGATATGCTGGTCACTGGGATACAAAAATAAATAAGACACAGTCCCTGTCCCTGAGTTTCTTTTTTCTTTCTTTTTTTAACTATATTTTATTGATTATGCTGTTACAGTTGTCCCACTTTCCCCCCCTTCTTGCTCCCCAACCCCTTACCCCCCCTTCCCCCCCTTTAGTTTTGTCTATAGGTCATACACATAAGTCCTTCTGCTTCTGCACTTCCTATACTATTCTTAACCTCCCCCTGTCTGTTGTCTACCTACCATTTATGCTACCTGTTCTGTGCCCCATTCCCACCCTCTCCCCCAACCACTCCCCTGTTGATATTCCTCCATACCTCATATAACTCCCTTCAACATTTCATACAATAAAGGCTGGGTGGTGATGAACTTCTTGAACTTGACCTTATCTGAGAAGCACTGTATCTGCCCTTCCATTCTAAATGAAAACTTGGCTGGATAGAGTATTCTTGGATGTAGGTCCTTGCCTTTCATGACTTGGAATACTTCTCTCCAGCCCCTTCTTGCCTGTAAGGTCTCTTTTGAGAAATCAGCTGACAGTCTTATGGGAATTCCTTTGTAGGTAACTGTCTCCTTTTCTCTGGCTGCTTCTAGGATCCTTTCCTTATTTTTGATCTTGGGTAATGTAATTA
>PVJI01014531.1:0-43924 GCA_004026765.1 Micronycteris hirsuta
GCTAAGATGTTTCTGACTCAAAACATGTAACTATAGCTACAGGACTAACTGCATCACAGGGCTTCAGAGAACCATCTGCCAGAGTTTAATTTGCTTCTGAGGACTCAGAGGATTAGAAATCATGCCATAACACATCTAGGAACATTCTTTCCTCCATACTTGCAGCTTTAAAAAAAAAATCAAATGTAGTAGCATCATATTACTTTACCATTCTTTTGTTGGTGAATTCTTTGCCCAGAACTTCTCACTGATGGACAGAAACAAAAAGGAGTCTCACTAATATGATGCACATTTTACTAATGTAGTACACTGTGTACAAATATAAGGTAACCACAGGAATTTTTAAGTTTTTTTCTATTAAATTTATAAGACTATGTCTATGTCATTCCAAAGAGTCATTAGCAGACTTTCAGACTTAACAGTTGGAGGATCCACAGCGTGAACATCTAAGGCCAATAGGTAAAACTACACAGGTCAGACAAGACTTCCACCCCACTGCGTTCAGGAAAAGCATTTAAGGTTATGTTTCTAATAATTAAATCTTCCATTTAGCCAACACTTGTTGAGTACCTGTATTGTACCAAGCCCAATTTCCCTCCAGGAGCTCCCAGTTTGGTAGAGAAGAAACACATGAACACAGAAATTCCATAAAATAGGATATGCTACCAAGAAGTAGATTTCGAGGTACAATGGGTGGATGAAGGTAGAAGCCCTGAACTCTGCCTGGCACATGCTTCCCGGAGGAAAGAATGGTTGCACTTCCTTAAGGAATTCCCAGCAATTACAAACATCATGTGTAAAGGTCAGAGAGGAAGGAAAGTGCATGGAACATTCTGGCAAGAGCAAGCACCTCAGTGAGGCTGGAGCCCAAGGCTTCGTTTCTATGAGAGAGTGACAAATAACAAAGCTGGAAATATTGACCCCAGGATAGCTCATGGTGTGTCTTTCCAACTACCCTACGGGATTTGGACTCAAGGTTAAAGACCAAGCAGCCTTTGGAGGAAAGTTACTTTCTTTGGATTCAACCACACATGCTCACTTCATCCTCTCTGAGATAATGGCACTCCAAGATGGCGCGTTCTGGGCTAATGACACAGAGGGAAGCTAGCATATCTATCTGAGGATCAAACCTTATCCTCGGCTTCATCGATCCTTGCATCTAACAGTTGCTGTGACTTTCCTAGTGATCTAGGAAAGAAGGAACCTTATCAAGTAAAAGAAGTCAAAGGAGACATTGGTCCCAAGTTAGACCTTTGAAATCTAAAGTCTGGAAAGGGTAGGTCAGTATCTTTCTGAGCTCGGAGACCTGAGGTTCTGGCACTTACAGCCCATCGGCCCAGATGGTATCTCCTCAGAAAGTCCCTAAACCACACAGTGTGACACTCACAGGGTAAAAGCTGGGGTGAGAAACGGAGCCGGCTGCCAACTAATGCACTCTGTTATATTTCTCTCTGCCTCTTGACACTTTTTTTTTAAACCCTCACCTGAGGACATTTTTTCATTGCTTTTAGAGAGAGAGGAAGGGAGAGAGAGAAGCATCGGTGTGAGAGAGAAACATCAATTGGTTGCCTCCTGTGTGCTTTGGGACCAGGGATTGTCCTCCCCCAGTTGGGGAGTTGATCTTGAAACCTAGATATGTGCCTTGACAGGGAATCAAACCTGCAATCTTTTGGTTATGGGACGATGCTTCAACCAACTGAGCCACACTGGCTAGGGCTGCCCCTGGACAATTTAAGAAAAAAATCACATAAAGAATAATGTGCCCTGGCTAGTGAGAATCAATGGATTATGCACTGACTTGCAAACCAAAGGGTCGCTGGTTCAATTCCCAGTCAGGGCACGTGCCTGGGTTGCAGGCCAGGTCCCCGGAAGGGGGCATTTGAGAGGCAACCACATATTGATGCTTCTTTTCCTCTCTTCCTCCTTTCCCCCTTCTCTAAAAATAAATAAATAAAAAATTTTTTTTTAAAGAGAGTAATGTACAGGAAATATTTTTCTGTAGATGTTGCCCAGACTACTTTCTGATGTGATGAGATGGCATCCTGCCTTATTTAACAAGCCTGGAAATGAAGAGTAAATGAGTCGATATGTTTGGAGAATTTTGAAATCCTCTCTTTCCATGGCACTCATTTCTTTTACAGTCTGGAGGGGGTGAAATTTAGGAAATCAAGCTTGCCTTTCACTGTGGAGAAGATTGGAATCTGTTAACTGAACGTTTCTACTTGGACTCTCATAGTGTTACCTCAAGCATCCATCAATTGCTCTGGATGCCTTGAGTTTTCCCTTAACTGCCGTTGCTGATTTCCACCATGGAGGAAATCAGCTCACACTTCGGTGGACAGAGAAGGTATCAGTGAATTGAAAAGAGCCCTGTCCATGCTCCCGATTCCATTCTAAGCTCATTGTCTTGATTTGTAGAGTGGGACCAAGCACTTAACCTTTGTGTCTCCAAAAGCAAATGATGAATTCTGTCCCATTTACACTGTTTATTAACAGATGGGAGTTGCACATGATTAACTGCTTTGTTCCCTCATTTCTCTGACCTTAAGATGCCTGCCTGGCGAGGAGCTGCTATGCAGAGCTGTGTAGCATGCAGAGCCTCCGAGGAGGTGAGCAGTCACGTGCTCCATGAAGACAGTGATGATGACACAACTCACTTGAGTTCTCAGCAAATGCCAGCTCCCTGCCGGATGGCACATGGGGAAGGTGGGCCGTATCTAGCGTGGCATGCTGGAGGAAGCTGTGTGAAGGGGAAGAGGAAAGGGAGGGTTTACCAAAGCGGAGCATACCATCCTTTACCAAAGCACAGCCACCGATAATAACTACATTGAAACTAAATGGCAGGTCAGATCTTTGATGAATTACTAGAGATTAAATCAACTTAATGCTGTTGACAGTTGGCCACTAAGCCCAACGGGGATTCTTTGACCTGGTAAAAACACTCATCATCAATATCTTGGCAGCTGAGGAGAGAAGCAATGAAGTAAAAGAGAGTCTAGCCCTCCGTTTTCCATCCGCTTTATGGAAACCTGTTTGCCAGGTTGCTTCCAGTGTCTTCTATGTGGCAGCCAAGGACACTCCTTTACCCCCAGAACGTTACAAGGTGAACTAAAGTCTCTTCTGCACTTGCATGTATCTATGAATCCATATGAAATTACAGGGAAAGATTTAGGACTTTCTGTAAATCAGCATTTTCTAAAATGTATTCCACAGAATACTACTAGCTCCCTGGATACTCTTCCAATTAGAATTCCTTGATCAAGTAAGTTTAGGAAATGCTTTTAGAAATGGTCTCCCGCGTGCCAGGGATACCGTGATGAACACGTCATTCGGTGCCTGAACTCTCATGGGTCACGGCGGGAGGTACGGCCAGAGAGGAGGCAGAGAGGGGTCATGGGGGGTCTTGTAGGACCTGGGAGAGACTTTGGGTTTTATTCTGATTAGAACAGGCAGTTATTAGGAGATTTTAAGCAGCTTTTATATGATACATAGAGGAATATTGAAACTTCTGAGAACTGAGAGGGAGAAATATGTAAAGCTTTATTTAACCCAGTTACTCCAATTTATTTGACTTCTAATATCTACTAACACATCGGGGAACACAATTTTGAACTTAGGAGAAGGATTCCTTTGCCCCATTTTGATGCTCTTGCTCATTGTGCCCCTCTAACCTGAAGCCACTGCTCCCGGTGCAGGGCTCTCACGGCAGAATCGTTCCAGCTTTGAGCCTGGCCTCTTCCAGGCCGCTCCCCACTCCCCTTCTGTCCACAGTGTTGTATTGTTGTTATTTGAAGATATTTACTTCTTCTCTTATGTTAGTTAGGGTAAGTTAGCTGCTACAATTCATAGATCTAGAAAATGTACATGGGTTCAAATACCATGGAAATATATTTCTTGTTGATGTAATCATCGTACAGGGCAGGTGAATAAGTGAGCAGGTGTCGATCCTTCCTCCCTACAGTCACTCAGGGACTTGAGAGGACGAAAGCATTGCCATTTTCAATACATGATCTCCCAGGTTGCCCTGAAACTCATCTTTATGCTGCCCAGACAGGAGAGGAAGAGACTGTGAAGAAGAGAACACATGCACGTGCGTGGTGAGGGGGGGAGATTTATGGGTCAGAGCTGGAAGACACCCAACGCTCTTCACATCTGGAACTGGAAATAGTCACAGGGCTCCACCCAGGTGCAAGGAAGGTGAGAGAGGCCGCCCTGGGTGCACAGCTGCCTCCCAGCGACACCCTTCGCTCTGGGAAGGCCACATGGAGTCTGTTGGACAGCTATCCATTTCCGCTATGCACTTAGGACACTGCCAGTGCTTTGAAGGAAGGATTGTAAGTTTTCACGCATTCGCCCTTGTTAGTTTCATAAATATATTATGGCACTGGCGTAAAACAGACGTCCAGAAAGGTTGGGTGAAATAAGCACATCAAAAGTTAAATATCTCAACCAGAAGGATGGAAAGAGTTGAAGCCACCATCGAGGAACAAAGCAAGGCAGTGGTCATGGCATTGCAGTTTCAAAAAGATAAACATTTGCAGAGAAAGTGGTCAAATTTGAAGTTGCATGTCTCTCATCATTTATGTGAAGGAGGCCGTAAGCAAAGCAGAGGCGCATGTGAAAACAGGGATGAGATTGTTTGTGCGAGTAAGGAGAAGCTGTCTCTATATTTCTTCATTGTGTTTTTGGCCTGGAACCTCACAAAGCAGCCTGAAAGCTGTCAGACATCTTCTGGGTCATAAATCACACAGAGGCATGGTGAGCACTAAATCAATAGAGTTTCTAATTTTTGAAAAAGCGGTGCGGTGCTTATGTAACCATGCTGAGGAAAGGGAAGGCCACTGGCAGCTTGCCTTGTTTATCCTGAATTGCATTCACGCTCCGAGGCCTCCCTGCTCACTGGAAGCCCTCTTGCTCAGATAGCACTGAGGAAAAGGCTGAAACCTGCAGGCCTCAGACACCCAACTTCCCCGTATTATCTTGTCGTAACCATAGTTCGTTTCGCAGTCGGAACCGACTGCAGGAGGTGTTGACGATGCTGTGCACTGGAGCACACCTAACACTGTCTCCTCTGTGGGAGGAGGAAGAGATGGGAACTGGAGCAGCAGGAGCATTTATCATCTGGGACACCTGCTCTCGCAAACATGACGGTCGTACCTCTTCTGGGAAACAACGCATTCGGGGTGCTTGTTCTGCGTTAATAGGATTCAGAAGTTTTTAATTCCTAACCCTTAACCCCCCCACCACGGTATGGCTTAAAGCAGAGAACATCTGAGCAGAAACGCAGCCTGGACTTCGTCCTCTAAGCTTCTCTGTGCATCCTATTTATTATCGACAGCCAAAGACAGCTGGATGCTCTGGGCTTTCTTTACCAGAAAAGTGGGGTGAAATGTGTTTTCAGCAAAACCACGGTGGGGAAAGGCCCTAGCCATTTAATATTCCAAATACATGGCCCGTTGAAGGAATCCAGTAGATTTCAACAGGGCTAGATATCTACCCTGCCCTTCATGGACCAGGGAGAATTAAGTGGGAGAGAGAGAACAAGATACGACGTAATGATCAGAGCAATGGAACTCACTGTTCAGTCAGTCACTCGGAGAGACAGGAGGTTAAGGGAGCTGGTGGTTGAGGAAGAGCGTACGTTTGCTCTGCAGGAATCCTATTTATTTCTGGGTCCCCAAACCCTGCTTGGCTCAGCTGCAGGATCCAGGCTGGTTGTTAATTTTATAGGAGGTCCACCTACCTCACCCCCACCCCTTCTGTTATTTTAAAGCTTTGCCCAGTTAAACCAAGGATAGCCATCATCTTATGCAAATTGTGCCTCTGTTTTCATGGCAATAGGGAAAAAAAAAACAGCATTACACCTACTCCCAGTATTGCAAGTAATTTGGATTTTTTTCATTTTTCTTGATCTACTATTATAAGCAAAAATGCTTCAAGATCCATTTGGCAACTGCTGAAAGCCTATATGAATATATGTTTTTATAGGCTTAACAGTCTATAAGCAAGTTCTGATATTAGTCATTTCTGACAGCCACTCCTTGCCTGACCCTGGAGGGTATTCTAGGAAATCCAGATCTGGGACAAAATTAGCTGTGCCCCAGAAAATCCACCTGTCATGGAGAAGGAGCCATTTACACTCGGAGGAACTGGTGTATGCTAATAACCGCTTTCGATTTTTTTCCAATCTGGTCTAAATTAGCCCCAGTACTGCCAAGGTCTAGCTACCTAATGAGAACAATTATTTCTGGATTTCAATTAAATTGAATTGAAGAAGTGTTTTTTTTTTTTGTTTTTAGTTGCAATTTTTTCATTATAAAAGTAATACAGCAGCATTATAGAGAATATGAAAAATATCTTGGGAAAAAAGACTTCTGTAATCTCCTGCCCTCACAAGACCACTGCATCCATCTCTGCGTAACTGAGTAACATGTAAGGAGCCTCTGCAGTGGTGATGCAGTGTGTGGAGCAGACAGCAGCAGCAACAAAAGCATGGAGGCTTGCAGGCCAGGTGGGAGGGCCCTACCTGTGCGCATGCTCAGGTACTAGAATGGGACTGTGCACGATGGAGCCCAAATGACTGGCGCGGGGCTTTAGAGGGGAGAGATGGATAGGGGTTAGCAGGTCGTGGGAAATGAGTGGCAGTATGTTAAGTGATGGGCAGACATGGTAGAGGGTGGAGGTGGAGAGAGGAGGGGATGGTGGAGCCTGAAGAGACCTAGGACATGAATCTTGCATGTTTGTAAAAAGATACTGGCTGAAGGACTTAAATGGGGAACACTCAGATATGTAATTTGGTAGAGAGTATAAGCCCTTGCAGTGTAGCCTTGAAGGCCCTGTGAGAGGGATTACCTCGTTCACCAGCCCAGTGCCCGTCACATCGTAGGCACCTAACACTTGTTAGCTTTCTCACTCACTGACGTACATCTCCTCATCCACACGGTGCCTGGTTAAAGGTAATGCTCAGTCAGTATTTTTTGACTAAGTAAATCAGTGAAAGGGTGGGGTCAGATTAGAAGGTTTTGCAAGTATTCTTCAAGATGGGCAAGAATCTCCAAATTAAGGATAATGAGAGACTTGCTGTCATCCTTTTGAGTCAGGGCTTGGGAAGGCACAGAATGGGACTCAGAGGCCAGAAGGTGAAGGCAGTAGCAGAGTGAATGAAGGACAGGGGTGGGGCGTTGGAGGGGAGGGACCGCCGTTAGGAAATTATTATAATCGAGGAGAGGATGTGATGAGAGGCTGGAGGAAAGGAGTGGCGGGGGACAGGAAAAGAATGGAGAGAGACAGAGAGGAAGAAGCCCAAAGAATAAGTGGGTATTAGGTGGGGGATGGTCTGGAAGAAGGAAAGGTCCAAGCTCTCTTAAGAGCTTGAACTTGGGAATCCGTGGGTATCAAGGAGGGAAAATAGGCCATCAAAAGTGATTGCTGTTGGTGGGGGGAGGAAGCATTCCATTTTGAACGCACTGAATTCAGAGTGACATTAGCTCAGGGAGACCGCACGCTGGGCCACGGGCGGCACTCTCTAAACCAGTGGTCTTCAGACACTTCCATCATGCATCCTTGTCAGCAAAAAGTTTTTTGTCACTATTTATTTTTATTTATCATTAAATCATGTACATATAATACTACTCTATTTGTTCGGTGCATTGCAAACTGTACATAAAAATTGACATTAAAAATAGAGACGATAAAGTTGAAAATGACAGTTTTTCAAATATTTGATTAACATGATGACATCCTTTTAAATAATTTAAAAATATTTTGGTTAGCCTTTTGACAGACCTTACTATATTGTGGATTTTTTTTTAAACCTTGAATGAGGCTGATGGAAAGCTTGTATCTGGAGTGAAAGTGTGGGCTCCACTGTTTCCTTATTGCTGGCCTCTGCTCTCACTATAAGGGAGAGGATGGGATTTTGAAAGGAGAGCAGTTCTAGAAAGGCTGAGAGGGCAGAGGCCAGGCTGAGGCCGCCATGGCAGGCACCAATATTCCCTGCCCTGGACGGGAAGAGGATGGCAAGGGGGAGGTGGGAGGGTCACCGCCGAGCTCCCTCGGGGCGGGGAGCGCCGAGGGCGGGGCAGGGAGCGCGGAGGGTGGGGCGGGGACTGGCGGAGAGAGCACAGGGCCTGCAACACTCCATCCTCTGGGCAGTGTTAACCCGAGAGTCAGGGAGGGGTCATGAACCCCGCTCTGGTTGGATGTCTCCTCCAGAAAGCTGCAAAGAGCTGGAAAATACCCAGAGGAGGAGAACTAAGATGATCAAGGTAATGTGATTTTGGTAGGAGGAGAAGCTAAAACGAGTGGAACTCCTCAGCCCGAAGCACCAAGCCCGGCACGATTCGATCGAAGGGTTGCTATTATGAAGGGTACAGGGGACAGGCCTGGCTCTCTGAAACTTGCAAGCCCCTACAAAGGAGCACATCCTGAAAGCTGGGAGAGCTGGTTTAAAGATAAAGAACCAAGTACTACTTTCTCTAGCAGGCTTGTTATTGGCAGGTGGTGTGGCATAAACGTGCCTGTCAGTGTAGCAGGAAACCGACTTCTGAGACGGGATTTTCAAAGATTTGTACAGACATTAAACATAAACAAACAAGGATTTTGCATGGTTGAAGGCAGTGTGGAAAAAGAATGTGTTTCTGACATAGAGAGACCTAGTTTCAAACTCGCTTACTAGCTGTGTTCTATTGCTCATTCAATAGCTATTTACTGAACACCTACTATGTGCCAGGCCTGAGCTACACAACAGGTTCTAGTAGCAAAGGAGACATGCATGGTCCCTGCTGTCAGAAAGTTTACTGTCTAGTGGGGAAGACAGACACCAAGTAAATGATTGCAGAATCATTATTTAAGTTATACTTTTGGTAAGTGCCTCCCAGGACAGGCACATGGTGCTGTGAGAGTGTCTGAAATGACCAGATTAATCCAGGGTTGGGGAGGATGCTTTCCTAGAAAGATTGATATTTGAAATTTACATGATCAATAAGAATTGACAAGTGAAGAGGGAGGAGACTTCTAGGCAGCAGTGAAGGCGCTGAGGCCAACACATTCCTTCCCCATCTGAGCCTGAGTTTCCCGTCTACAATAAATGCTAGTGGTCGCCCATGCCAGGCCACCACACACATTCCCCACCTGCTGTGACGGGTGGCTGCTGATGGCTCAGAGCTGCCCCTTTAAAGGATCTTCCCTCTGCCAGCAGAGCCACATCACTTGGAAATGCCTGGAAGATTATGATGCCCCCATCCCACCCTACTCTGTGCATCAGGAAGGGGCGTGTGCAGCCCACAGCCAAGGACTGACTGCTACAGGTTACAGAAGCCAGCCCCTTCCCTGACTCTCTCTGTCACACTCCAGAGCCTGTGAAATACGGCTGCATCTGGGCTTCCCTTCCACTCCCGCTTCATGCTGTGGCCCTGCTTCCTCACAGGTTGCCTCCTGAGAGTGCTCCCTCCATAATCACTTAAGCAAGAATCTCTGTCTCAGGCTCTGCTCCTGGAGAGCCAGGCAGGACATTTACCTCAAATGAAAGAACAGATGTAAAGGACTCAAACCACACATATTGAGGGCTGTGCAGTGGAGAAGGCCCCTTCCCATCTCCCTCCTCAGATACCTGGATACCTCATTTAGTGCAAGGATGTTAATGATACTGTTTACAAAGTACATCCACATCCATGGTCTAGTTTGGCTCTTAACCCCTTAGTAGGAAGTAGCTGGTATTCTCTCGTGCTTCATGGTCCAGATGAGAAAGGGTAGACTCGGGGAGCTGATGTGACTTGCTCAAGCTTATCCATCAGTATTGCTGGGACTCAGAGCTGTGACCCTGGTCACCAAGCTCTTTCACCTCCACACAGCCACCCACCCTCTGTTGATTGATGCCCCAAGAAAGACCAAGCGCAGGACAAGATGGAGGACTCGCCAGACTTGATGGGCATTTTTATGCTCTTGTGGGTTTGCTCCCATGATCATTTCTAATTTGACCTCGAAGGCAAGCATGCTGGTCATGGGAATGCCCAGCAGCTTCCAGAACGTGTATCTGTGTTTCCTGTTTTCCAAATTAAATGGTATGTGCTGGTTTCCTTTTATCTGTGAGACTTTACCCCCTTCTTCAAGTGCAAAAGGCAGAAAATCTTTTAGGATGCAGCTAGTGCATGAAAAGTCTAAAGGGGAAAGTAAATGAAATGGTTCGGGTATCATTTTAGATAGGGAATTTAGGAGGTCTTAAAGTGCTGTGGCCTCTCAGGCAAGATTGCTGAATGATTCCAGAGTTCCCCCACCCATTCCGCATCTTCTCCCTATGAGCTTAGAGTAACCTGTCTGGTCCTGACATTCTATAGACAGAATAAAGGATGCTTTGGCATTTGTGTAATAGCCTCTGGATTTTTCTTTTCCTGCCTCCAAGTGCACAGAAACAGGACTTTCATTTCTCAAGAGTTAATTTCCTTCAGCAGCTTATTCTCCATCTGAAATCACAATCCTCTTTGGGGAAGCAATTGGTTATTGTGTGAAGGATTTTGCAGTTACAAACTAAGGATTATGACTCTATTTGGTAAGTAGCAGTGTTGGGAGAACTCTTCAGCACCAAATACCCCGTTTTGATGAAAGTGTTCCTACTGAAGACAAATACGAGAAGGAAGAGTAACAGCTCTGAAGTCATTATAGGTGGGAAACTAGTTAATGACTACTTCATCCAAATGCGGTTTATCGTTTTATCGATTAGGCACTGCAATGTTCTTCTGCCCTGTGGACGGGGGTTGGGGGCCACTCTGGTATAACTGAGCTTTAATGTTTTTATGACACTTTGTTCACTTCCTTTTTTTAATCACATCACTCTCACCAGTAACATAAGCCCTGCCCTTCGGACCTCAGAAGTGACAGTGAAGAGCAAATGACGAAGGGTGCTCGGCCAGAAAACACTGCAGATCTGCAAGGAGCTCTTGTCGCCACACCTTCTCCCCCCAAAGCAGGAAGTCCACAGCGTGAGCCGTCTCCACGTTCTGAGAGCCGGCGTCTGGACAGGGTTCTACACAGGCAGCATTTGACTTCGACCAGTTAGCAGAGCTGACTGAAACAGCACTCATGAAATATTAACTTACAAAAGTAACCCAGGATGCGAAGAGGTAAGAAAATTGAAAATTGCATAATGCTGATCACTCAGTGTCTTTCCTGACTGTTTAATTTTGTATGTAAGCTGCGTATCTGCAACCAGCGCGCGCCTGCCTACAATTCAGAAAGTTAACTTGAGCATCGCACTGCCGCTGAGAACCTGTACCTGCGGTCTTTGCTCAGGGGAGGGAGGCACGTTCTCCCGAGGGGCTCCCTGAATAAATTCACTCTGCCAAGTAGTGTGTCCCCATCCCAGAGAACCCCTTTTTTGTGGCTCACCATAGCTTCCAGACAAAAGGCGCTTTGATTGTTCTCCGTGCCTTGGTTCTGAAATACATTCTAAGGAGAAGAACCTCAGCTCCCCGCTGTAGCGTGTAACTGCGCCAGACCCGGCAGGCTGCGCAACCAGGAACGGGGGTGGGCCCTGAAGTATCTGTCACTTCTGCTTAGGCCCATTTGCTACGGAATGTAACCATATTTTCACGAGGGGAACGGGGCACTATTGTGCTTTTACTAAAAAGAGTTATCTTTTATCTGCATTAAAGTGAATGTTCGACCATTTGGAGCTCTTATTAGTTCCCACGTGTCATTTTTCAAAGTCAACTGCAAGTGCCCATTGATCTGAAAGCTCATGTCCAGTGCTCCCGTGGCCATGGTTTTCCTGCACAGTGACAAGTGGTTCTCCTAGTGATGGCTCTGAGCGCCACGGGAGATCCTCTGCCTGAGGAACCAGCCAGGACTAAATCATGCTCGACACCGGATTCGGAAGAGTGTTGTGATTTTGTTGTAATTCATTGCGACACAGATAACCTTGGTTGATATATAAGGAACTCTGGGTTAGAGAAGACATTAAACAACAATCCGATTATCCTATTGTCAAATCAGGAAAAATAATAACTGGCATCTTTCAAAGATAGAAGCTGGGAGAGCCACTATTAAAACGAATCACTGCAGGATGCAGAATGTTGGTCTTTAATGGATATATTTATGATGAAGTTACAGCACATTCTTAAGGCAACACAGATGTGTACAAACACACAGCCTTTCTCGAGCATCATGGTCGCTGGATGACAGTGAATTTGTCACTTCCCTGTCAAGAGTGAGTTGAGAGGTGGCTTAGGTCACAACTCTGTTAAAAAAAAAACAACAAAAAAAAAAAAGGAGGCACATTTTTATGAGGCTTTATCCTCGGCCGAGGGGAGTAAGCCCAGTCCCTCCTCTTTACAGACTTTCTGTGTTTCTGCTGGGCGGGTCTGAGCCGGTTGCCAAGGTCCTCGCTGCTCTGTGGACAGGTCCACACGGTGGCTGGGGCTCTCAGGTCTGATGTGACCTGTCAGTCAGACTCACGTCCTTGGGGGACCTGGCAGTTCCGCGGATGTCAGGGTTGCCCTAGATAACAGAATACAGCTGTTGGTTTTCAGGAGCAGAGAACAGTGGAAAAGAGCGTAGACATGGGTGTCGGCCTGACCAGATTGAGATTTCCTTTGTTCCACTTACCAGCTGTTAAGGTATTGTTACCAAATTGGGTAACTGCTCTAAACCAGGGGTATCAAACTCATTTTCACCAGGGTCCCCATCAGCCTCGCGGTTGCCTTCAAAGGGCCGAAATAATTTTAGGACTGTATAAGTGTAACTACTCCTTAACTGTTAAGGAGTTGAAATTACATTCGGCCCCCTGAGGAAGTGAGTTTGACACCCCTGCTCTAAACCCTCTGTTTTCTTGGCACAGAAATGATGCTCATACTGGCAATAATATCCATCCACAGAGCCGCCGTGAATTAAAGGAAACAATGTATGTTATGTCTTGGGCACAGCACCTGGCACGTAGTAAGTCTTCCATCCAGAGTGATGCTTATTCTTATCTGGCAACTTTCCACAATCATCCAGATAATGTGGGACAAAAGTGGGTTTGCAGTTGTTTGTATGGAAAATAATACAAGAATTAACGAGTAACAATATAAGATTAAACTCTATGTTTTGCATACCCACAACAGTAAACCTTCTTTTGCCTCACCCTGTGTGTATGTATATATGCAGGCTTCTGTTATCCTTATTGATTTAATAACCTAAAATCATTTTCTCTCTCATTATTATAATAGCGATTATTATTGCAATTACTATTTGTTCATGACACCTCACATTATTATAATTATTATTTTAATCCTGCTCTCACAAATGTCATCAATAACCACCAGCCAGTCATTATCATTTCTAATTACCAACTCCAGGACCTGCCACCTCAACGTCCAGGGTAAATGAGAGTTTGTTTACGAGGACCCAGGGCTAGCTGTGAGTGAAGGGCTTGTCTCCACTAAACAAAACACCCCCCAGAGTGGTCAAGGTGAGTTTGTTTTCTGCTCCGCACTGAACACAACAGCTGACTAAGTGTAATGTCTGCGCTACAACATCTGAAGAAAAGCGTTTCGAGGCTGTAAGCCCTCACGCACTGGGCGGGGACGCGCCGCCACTGTTCCGTGCGGCATTGCTGTAACAGCGGTAACTGAGGGAGTAGGTTAGTTAGCTAGTAAGTTTGTTTTACAGCTGCATGAACTATTAACTCACTCTAGTAAACTCTCCTGAGAGAACACGTGAGCATGTGGGTGTGCACGCTAAATCTCATTGACTTTCAGCTCCTTCCAAATTGTTTTATTTGGTGGGATTTTGCAAACTTTAAATACAGGCTTCGTGGAAGAAGTCCCACTGTGGGGCTTCAAACCCCCAGGAAATAAACCCTGGCTTCACTTGAGCCGTGAAATGGTGTTTTTTTAAGAGTGACAAGCGAGATGAGGAATGAGCAATAAACGTTCCGATTTGTGTTCTAGTCTTTCGATTTCTTCCCTGCACATGTCACCTGGTACTTGTTCACCACCAGGGTGAAGAGACTGCAGATCAGGAGGTTCTAAAGAAGAGGCAGGTGGCCCAGCTGCCCACCCCCAACCTTCTCTTTGACGGGCCGTGTTAGGTTAGCAAGGCCATTCCCACGCGTGCAAAAGCAGCTGGATCCATCCCTGAAATGATTTTCTGCTCTTGCCATTTATATGCTCTTGATTTGTTCCCTGAAGACTAAGGCTGCAGACTTCTCAAGGTCAAGGACAAATGTGTACTCAGGTTGGTATCTCTAGCTCTTTGCACAGGACCTGGAGTGCAGAGCTTACTCTTTAAAGATTCTTGAATAAAAGGGGGATGGACAAAGTATAACCAAACATGGTAGGAGGGGCATGAAGCCAGCAGACAGGAGGTGAGAATCAGCAGTGATCTGGGCTCCTTCTGGCCTACAAACCACATTCAGGTGCTCCTCGCTGCCTGTTCCTCCTTTGATTTCTGTGTGGTAGAGGTTTTAGCTAAACCACATGAAATTCCACCTTTGTGCGTCAAAAATGTACAATTATTAACCATTTCAGTTTCACCTTAATGGTAGGCAGAGGGGCTAAAGAACCCTTATTTGAGATTCAGAGATGAGAGCTTGCATTCTGACCTCTGCTTAGAACATGGGCGACAACAGACACATTTCCGAGCTTCGATTTCTTTGTAGGACTGAGGATGGTACCACCTGCATAGATGGAAACATGGAAATAAGGTAACACGTGTTGACCGCTGAGCTGGTACTGTACTCCAAGTGATGGAGCTCTGAGACCCCAAACCTTTGTACCTGCCTCTGTCCTCCTGAACCGAGGGGCTGGCCGTGTTGCTCAGTCACTTTCCCACCTGCAGTGCCCTTGCTGCCTCACGCCAGTCATTCTTCTCTTTGCCATTTTAAAACGAGTTTGAAATAGAAGCTTAAAAACAAGGCATTCGGCTGCATTTGTTCCCCATTAAAATCAGAAATTTCAATGCCTGCAGAAAGCATATTGTTTTTTGTATTTAATTATTCAAACTAATGGGCTTTATTGTAATGAGGTTTTTAAAAACCATTATGATGGGCAAAGGTCTGAGGCTTAAAATATTTTCACTTACAGATGTGTTCTGCTTTGATGAAGCCCAGTATGTAAAAATCTAAACTTGGGTCCATTGGATGCTTTATCTAGGTTTTTATAGTTTACATTGCAAAAGAGGTGATCTGCCTACAAAAGCACTTGTTTCGGTGTTCCTTTCTCAATAGTGAGATCCCTGTGGTGTATTTAGAATGCAACTTGAATTGTTACGGTTTTATTTACACACAGGTGTTTCACGTAAAGCCAGGTTCACCTGGGAAGAGCGTGGGGCTGCAGTAAGAATGGGTTTGAATTTTTCGTAATCAGTCAGAAGAGAGGAGCTGGGAGAAGAGATTCTTTGAGTGACATTCTCGGCAGAAGGTAAGAAAGGTTCAGTGTAAGACTTTCAGCGCTGCTATCTAATCTTGATGTGAAGGCATATGTCAAATGTACCATTATATCTCTTTAGCTTAAACTGAGGCGTGTTGAGTGATTACAGTAATGGAACATGAGTCAGGAGCCGTGTTTTCTGTTTCTGGCTCTTCTAGCTTCAGAGTAGATGCTCTTGACATGTTCACTCTCAGGCCAGTCTCCCATTCACAGAGCAATTATTTTCGTCCTAGGGGATGCAGGAAAGCCTCGTTTACGTTTTCCATAGCCTTGTGAACTCTGCAGACTGAAGATCTGGCTCTGTTGCCATCCCCAGCTTGTGAACCAATAGCTGGAAAACCCTCTTTACCCACCACTTATCTTGACCTTAGAACTTAAAGTAAATGGTTATAAAGGCCAAGTCATCAGTTATGGAATTAAGAAACAAAACAAAAAAAAATGCACTCAAAAGGTACATAAAAACTTTTTCAAACAGCTTTATTAAATGAAACTTTAAAATCTGTTAAATGGACAGCAACCTGTTAGTAAAGCTGCTGGAGGGGCTATTTTATTCCAAAGAATTTGTTAAATCCATCTCCGCAAATCAGGGTTGGTTTGTATAGTTAGTGAAAAGATGAAAATATCCTCATTATGTAGAAGTGGGTAAAATACTGAATATATTTGCAGTTGACATCATGAAAGTTTGACAGTAGAATTTTGGTGATTGTAGCCCTGTGGTCTCTGAAAGTAAACTCTAGTTCTAGAATTATATCAGGATCAGATCCTTGGATACAGTTATTTAAAAATACAGTTGTTTTACTTATCTATTAAGGGAAAGTGAACTATCTTTAAAAGAAGACAAGAAGGGATGTGATAGATGTATGTACAAGGGAGAAGGGAAGAAAACAAACTAAAGCTAAGGCTTCCATACATAACTTACCCCCCTTCCTTTAGCTGCCAAAAATAGAATTCATCTGTTGATTTCTGCTGTCTAAATACAATATGAAACCAGTCTCTCCAGGACCCAGAACAATACCTAACACAGAGCAGCCACTAAGTGAGAGTCTACAGTTCACAGAAGTACCTTATTTCTTTAAGCAGAGAGAGGGTGTGGTTCATCATGAAAGCTGGTCCGGAAGTCTACACCAGGCCTTATTCAGAAACCAGACCCACTGGCTATGAGCCCCGGTGGTTGGTGAGCAGAGAGCCAGGTCCCAGTCACTGTACCCCATGGGCTGTAAGATTCCTGGGATGAGTGTTGGTTAAAGTAGGACCTCAAGGCCCAGAGAGAGTAGACAGAGATATGCTAGATTAAGGAGGGAGCACAAGATCACCGCCGGACAAGAAACCAGCAAGCCTTGATGCCTAGTGCTGATGTACAAGGTCAGGATCCGCTGTGGAAACTCCCACCAGGTTGAACCTGAAGGTGAAGACCACGGTTCCCAGCTGTGGGCTGAGGGGTTGCACAGGCTAAAAACGTGGTAATGCCATGGAGTTAGCATGTTGACAGCTTCTTAGGTGGTGAAAGAAACAAAAAGAAAGGTTTTAAGATCTGTGATCCACTAACCTCTCATAAGGTGCTACTGATTTACATATCATAAAAAGAACAATTATGATCAAAGGATTATTTGAATTAAGTCTCCCTCAAAGTATTCCGTTAACACTGGTCCCAGAAATAATCTAGAGTAGACTATCTTGTTTTCCCTTTAATGAAGAAGCCCTTTCCCCCTCTGTATCAGAAAGGAATGAAACAGATGGCACCCTGAAGCTAGGTCACTTTCAAAGGGAGCTTAATGAAAGAACTGTTTACAGGAGTGTGGGCAGGATTTAGGAAACCAACGGGAATAGTGCAGTACTCAACACTACCAATAGGGGGAGCCATTCCACCCTGAGGCAGGAAGGGCAGTGTCTGGAGAGGATTACCTATTGGGCTTTGTAGAAGGATGGGAGCTGGAGAAACAAACCTTACCTTCTCCTCATTCATTCATCTCCTGCCATATGTCTCACTGGCTGACCGTGACAGAAAGCCGGAGGGCTCATAGGCCAGCTTCCAGGGCAGAGTAGGATAGGAAAGGATGGAGAGTGGATGTGGAGGGGCAAATAAAAGATAGCCAGCACACTGCCATTGGAAAATTAATTCATATTAATGGTACCTCAATAACATTGCACAAGGAATAAAAATATTCATTTGGAGAAATTGATGAGATCAGCTCCATTTGACTCTAGCCTATTTAATACCAGTGGTGCATTTCATGAAAGCAGCCAATCAGCACGTATCTTTGGTTAGACTGAGATCTTCCTGAGGACAGGAACTGTTCTTTCTTCTTTATCCTTAACAACTAGCACTGTCCCTGGGGCAGAATACCTGTTCAATAACTGTTTTTTGAGTGATTAAAAATAAGAAGAAATTAACGGTTGAAGTATGTTCTGGTTTACGTAATTTTCTTGTCAAAAGAAGCTTTATGCTGAAAGAAAAACAATTATAGAAAACCTCTTTGATCTACTCCCAGGACTGAAAGTTCTTCCTAAAGTATAACATTGGCTGTTCCCGCCATTCTAAGAGGATTCTCTGAAGCATGAAGGGTACATCATTTCTTTGATGACTGAGAACCTAGCAATACTCGGGGCTGTCATTCTGAACTGCGGGTCTGGACAACAGAGCTGACTTTCAAGACCTTCAAAGTTTTTAAACACAAATAGACTCGTGGGAATTGTCATACCAGATCAGACTGGTGGTTTAGCTTGCCAAGTATTTCTGCTAGGGCTAACCGTTCTATGTTTTTCCTTAAATGTAAGCCCTCTCCAGTTAATTTAGGAATGGGTAGGTTCCAGTGAGTAGAGATTTTACTTCTTTATTTAAAAATTTTTTTCCTGCTCCTGTCATATTTTAACTTTTATTCTGGTGCTTTTACAGTTTCCCCAAATGATTTACCTATCTTTATTAAATAAAGTCTCCAGACTTTCTTTTTTTCTATTACCATTCAAAAGATCATTTTTACTCTCTTACATCAGCCTGCTAGGGGCTAGCTAGTATTACCTTCTTTCTCCTTTTTAAATATCATTTTGGTAAATTATTTTTTGGTAAAAGTCATCACAACTCTCTCTCTTAAAGTTTCTGCATAATCCAAGTTTCCTAGTAATGTTATCAGTATAACTTTTTTTGACGAACTCCTCCAAACCTCTCATAATGTTCACGAGAACAGCAAGGCCCCTTGTTCCGCCCACCTGCAGTACCCTGGGGGCCGCCGTCTGGCCCCAGGTCTGCCATGGGGACAGCTTGGTCAGTACACTGACTTCCACAATCTCAAAAGAGAGTTGTAACTCAGTGCAAGTGGATTTTTCCTAGATAATTTTGTTTATCCCTACACTAATTTCCTGGCAAGTCCAAATTTCCCATTGTCCAGACCTCTTATCCCTTCAGAAATTGGGCTCTTAACACTGGTTCCATTCTAATTTCAAAGTCACAAACTGTCACAGACACATGGAAACTCCTGCCTTACAGGGTTCTTTAGCATCCTCTTCCAGTGCTTCCTGAGGAAACACTGCCCCTAGTCCTCGTATGGGACTGGGGAGTCACATCTTCCTTTGGGTCACTGCACAAGGACACATCTCCCTGCCTGGTAAGAGAGCCTTGTTAGTCCCAAGAGCTGACCGGCTCTCCCCGCAGCCTTCTTTATGGAGCTGCATGACACAGACCTTTTAGCTCACCCCTCTTCCCTTCGCTTCCCTTCTTCCCAGCCGTGCTTCCTCTTAGCCACCGCCCCAAACCCTTTTTGTGGCTGACCATCGAACTGTCTGCCACTTCTCTGATTCCTTCTCTAATTCAGTCCTTCTTGGAGCATGGCCAATTATACTTTAATGAGAGGATAGTTTATTTTTAAACTAAAATTTAAATTACACTGTATGCATGTATTTATAAGGGGAATGCAGACAAGCAAAAAATAGAGTTCACAAAATAGATAAGTAAAAAAAAATATTAAAAAGATAAAAAATCACCTCTAATCTTATCATTTGGAGACAACCATTGTTTACATTTTGATGTGTATACTAATAGTCTTTGGGAAAAATATCATATGCACATATTTTTAATAAAATGGGATGATACAATCTATAACTCTCTTTTTATGTCTGCTGAATAATACATTAGGGATGTTAAGATGTCATTAATCTTTTATATCATTTGAAAGGACTGCATAATATTCCATTTCATCTATGTTTATCATTTATTCAGCAAACGTCTTTGGTTCCAATTTTTATCTCATTACTGATGCTCCAATGGTCACGTTCAGGCCTAAATATTTGCACGTAGCAATATAAAGCAAGAACTCTGAGTGGAATTACTAAGATCAAAGAGCATGCAGAATGTTGAGGATTTTGTCACAAATCAGCCACACGGCTGAGGTCTGGGATCTGACCTGCTGGAAAGATCGAGAACTTGAGCTAAGAGGAAAGATAAGGAGAAAATGGGGCTGTCTGAGAAGAATGTGAGCAACATCATTAGTGAGGGAGACTTTAAACCACTCAGGTAAAGAAGCAAGAGACTGGAACTTCGCTGACAAACAAAAACACCCAGAGGAATGGGATCCGTGCGATGCTTCAGGAATCTTGCTAGTCTCTTCCCTGACTTAACTAGAAAACCGCTTTAGAGATCGGGTACCTCAGCACTTCTCCACGGACCTCTTCTTGTGTGTCCTCAGTGACATACTTCTTAGACCAAAAACAGATTACAAGATCATGGTCTCAACAGTCTTTTTTTCTTTTTAAATGGTATTAAAAAAAAAAAAGAAGTTGTTCAAAAGTCAGCATTGCTGATTTCACGTAGCATTGCAAACTTCCCCTCAACAAATCAAAGCTACCACTAGCTTTGACCTTTGAAATTATGACCTTTGAAATTAGAGGTGTAGAAATAACTGTAGTGACATGTTTGCCTTCTTTGCGAGCAGATTGGTAAGGGCGTTGCCCCAGTTGTCTAGGTGTCCGATTGAAATAGAACCTTGGAATGAATAGAGCGGGCTGAGACACTGCTTTCAGAATGGTTCACAAATACAATGAGGGTTAGGGAAAGGACTTTGAGAATGTATCCCATGATGCCATTTCAACCATAATGGCTTGAGGAAATTAACAATAAAAATGGCCAAGCTAGGATACCCCGGAGTCCTGAGCAAGTGTAAGGCACACCCAGAAAGGAGAGAAGGCAAGAAGGCAACAAAGAGTTGGAGAAGGGGAGAAAAGAAAGAGGTGCAAATGGAAAGTGGAGAAACTGTTTCATTGCCAAGAGTGGCATGAGAATAATGACTTGCTGGCCATGTTCTGAAAATTTCCTGTGCCAGAGATCTTGATGGGCCTGTCTGTGATGAGCCAAACATAAAATCTCACAGGTTTCTCCAGGCAGTCCCATCATGGGTCTCCCTGCAAGGGCTGGTTTGAGCATTGCCCAAGCTAGATCTTTGATGTTCTGTCTTTTTGACTGGATTTCTGAGCATCAACTCAAAATGTAAGCCCCAGTTCTCAACAGTCACCGGGATGGAGAGATGCTACCGCTGACATCAGTGACTGGCAGGAGCCTGGGAAAGTATAATAATATGCTAAGTGGCCTTTGGTCTTATTTTTATTTAGGCTAATTTGCATGACTGCTTTATGCCAAATGAGGATATTTTTCCTCCTCCTTGGAATAGCTTCATGTTAAAATATCACTGTTTTCAAGTGCCCAAATATTACTGTGATGAATAATGAGACAGATGGAAAATAGGAAGGGTGGAGCAAGTTCAAAATGCTTTATACTTGGCAGAGTCAATTAGCTTTGCAGATTTCCAGCCTCCATCTACTTTAGTCATCTGAGGGTACCTTCCACTCCACCCTGTAGAGATGCAAGGACCAGAGAGGGCTGTGGATCTCCGCTCCCACAGGAGCCGCATCAGACTCTATCTGCCTCCTACACACAGCCTATTCAAAGGGCATGTGCCAGCTGTCTCTCCCCAGCTTAGCATGACGCATTCTAAGGAGAGAGTGTGCCCAGGGAAAATGTCCAGACTGGGGGACTTTGCGATGAGCAGAATTCTGCCTGAAGCAGCAACCATTTTCCAGAAAGAGCAGTGTGAATTTTCAGAAAATGGGAGATTGCAAGAAGTTCTTTATCCCTTTCTGAGCAGACAAAAGCAGGAAGCAACTACCAGCTAAATAATTGACTAAATCAGGTTCACAACTTTGTCTTGCTAGTGACACGGGTGTGTCTATTGGATCCCCATGAGGGCAGCGGCTGCACTGATGGTTTCCAATGTTGTTCCTCAGACCTCGTGTGCTTCTGTCTGTCCTTCCTGTACCCAGACCTGGCCCGCCCTCCCAGGCCCACGTGCAATGTCAGTGGCTCTTCCAGAAGGCTTCTCCCATGTAGATGCCTTCCTTCTGTACCAGTTCTTCGTGCTACTAAACCATTTAGAGATTAATAATGAAGCAACAGGAGAGAGACTAAAAAGCCATCTGGTGAGCAGCCCCTGACACAGCTTAAAATACCTACAAAAACAAAAGAGATTCAAGCTCACGGTAAAAGCGAGGACTTGGGAGTCAGATCCGAATTCAGTCTCTCCACCTGCTACTTCCTAGCTGTGCAGTTTGGGGCGTGGTTCATCTCTGCAAGACTCCCTTCCGGGAATAATAATAATGTCTACCTTAGAGGGCTTTTGAGATGAGTTTATTGTAGTAATAAACAGTCTAAACAGCATAAATGTTAGTTGTTACAACTGCTACCCTTGCAGCTGTCTGGACCACCTAGAGCCGTGATCCTGGGGGGAGGACGCCTGACTCCTGACTCCTGACTGGTGCAACCGGATTGAAACGCCCTGGGTGGTCCACTCACATCTGGCTGTTGCAAACAGTAAACACCTAAAAATGAGCAGGAAGGTTCGCACTCCCTGACCCTCAGTCTGTTCCTGGATTCCAGGAGCTCACAGTGCCAGAGTTCGTCCACTTACTCACTCACTCATTCATTCATTGATTGAACAGATATTTAGCCAGTGCCTGGTAAGAGTGACACTAGGGTATCACTCTAAGGACTGGATCTAGGGCAGTGAACACAGCTGAAAAAAATCCCTGCCCCCACGTAGCTTATGTTCTTAGAGAATGCAGGCATGTACATGGAACATGCGGTAGACCGAGGCACAGGGGGTGCAGATCTGGGGAGAGCCCACACACCGTTGGAGAGGGGTCTCCATCCCTCCATGGAAAGCCATGGGTGGTGACTACAAGGTCTGAGGGTGCCGAATGCTTTGCGAACTGAGGCCCCTCTCTGCCAGCGCCCTGCGGAGGAAGCCAAGGAGCTTGGGCAGCTGGTTGAAGGGGCTCAGCTGAGCCTCAAGTCAGGTTGCCATGGTTCTGTCCTTCCCTTAACTTTTTCCTTCCCCAATAGTGGCCCAGAAAGCATTATCAAAGAAGAATGACTCATGTTATTTTTATTTATAATATTAGTTTTATCTTCAATCTAAAAGACCTGCAAGCATGTTAAGGGCAGAGATCAATTCTTATACTTGAATAGCCCACAATAATTTTCTTAGGGCTAAGTAACAATAATAATAACTAACTCTTACTGAGTGCTCACCACGCGCCATTATCCCAATCCTTCCTGGAACTGCCACTCCACATAATGAGATGGGGCCTTTATTTCTCCAGACAAGGACACAGAAGCACAGAGAGGCTGAACACCTCGCTTGTAGTCACCTGGCCAGGTCGCTCCAGTTTAACTTCAGCGGCACTGCTCTGGGCTGAACTGTGCCTCACCCAAGTTCAGTTGTTGAAGTCTTAGTCCCCATTACCTCAAAAAGTGACTCTATTGGAGACAGAGCCAGCTGTTAAAGAGGTAATGAAGTGAAATGGGGTCTAGGGGGTCCCCACCCAATCTGACCAGTGTCCGTATAGGAGGAGGGAATTTGGACACAGACATGTTCAGAGGGAGGTCCATGTGAAAACACAGGGAGAGGGTGGCCGCCCTCGAGCCAAGGAGGGAGGCCTCTGAGAAAGCAATTCTGCCAACGCCCTGATCTCAGACTTCTGGCCTTGGGACTGTGAGAAAATTAATTCCTGTGGTTTCAGCCACTCGCTCTGTTGTTCTTTGTCATGGCACCCACATTGGCTGATACAGGGGTGCCGTGAGTGTGCAGGAAAGGTCTGGAAGGTGCTTCATGACTGAGGCCACCCTGTCTGGTTGGGCCACCTCTCTCGTGGTCAATGTGTGGTGCCCTGGGCATCTGGCACCTGGCAGCCTGAGTTCCCCTGGGTCCCCTCAGGGCTGAGCATGCCCTAGTAGGTGGAAACATTCATCCTCATTACACAGAAGCTGTGGTTCACTGGCCTACACCTGGCGAAACTCATGGAAGCAGACCTTCCATTCAACAATTCATTGGGTCATTCAGCCGATGATTATTCACGCCTGTTACATCCCAGGCACTGTTCTGAGTCCTGGGACTGTGACAGTGACCAGAATCATGTTACAGTCCCCAGGAAGTCATTATACAAATAAACATAAAATCTATTTTAATCAAGTGATCACACTAACAAAATTAAAATAACCAGTGCAGTAAGAATGACAAAGGGGAGCTAGCTATGCAGTGCAATGGAAGCAGTTAGCATGGGAACTTGACCTAGGAAGGGAGGTCAGCAAAGGCTTGAGCCTCAAAAGACGGATAGGATGGAGTTAACTAAGGGAAGAGGAGAAAGACTAGGATTCTAGGTGGAGGAAGCAGCAGGGGCAAAGACTTAAAGAAAAGAGCAGCCCTGCTCCTCCAGAGCGTGCAGAATGGAAGAAAGAAAGAGGGGGGAAGAAGGGAAGGGGAAAACTAACATCTGATGAAATCTCCCAGGCAAGGTGCTAACCATCTCCACATCATTCAGCACCCGTTTTCGGCCTTAACAGATGCAGCTCTACAGGACCAGGGAAAGGGGCAGTGGGAGAGGCACCCCTGCCCGGGGCTCAGAGCGATGCCCCCTTCGATTTCACCCCAGAGGTGCCTCAGACTAGCCCAGGCCCTGTGTGGCGTCCCCACGGGACTTCAGACAAAGCCCAGGGCAGCTACTGAGGATAAGGGAGGTCAGGAATTGGTGGAATGTAATGGGAAGTGCTGAGGATTCCCATTCCCGGGCGGAGTCCAAGAGCAGAAAGGATTTGTAGACCAAAACCAAGACCGGGAAGATAAGCAGAGAGATGCATGGGTCTCCTTTAAATTGCTCCCCAAGAAGTGCTTTCATGCCTTGTATATGTATGCCAACAGGAAAAGAGAAAGAAAAGCAAGTGCCTCAGCTCAGATAAAAACATTTTAACTGTATTACGTGCCTCTTTCCAAAGGCCTACAAGCACTTAAATCAAAGGAATTCCTTTTATTTATTTTATTTAATTCACCATTGTGTTTGGCTCTATCACATTCCTTCCTTCCTTACTAATAAACACACATAACAATTAGATGAATTTTGTTAATATGATATTTCTGAAAGTATGACTAAGCCTTGTCTTTTACCTAGATCAGCATTTACATTTAAATCCACAAACGAATTTTGTTTTAAAATTCAATTCTAGGTAGAATTTCATTTCCTTTCAGTAATAAGAGTTATAGAACATAGTAAGTTTCCCCTTTTACCGTGGCTACTAGGAAACTCAGTCATGGTTAGGGTTCCTCTGCTGCAGCCATGTTGGCTGTTATGCTTGTGATGACCATTCCCTTTGTCTGGTCCTGCTCTTCTATTTCCTATTTGTACGTAAGGCTTCCTTGCACATATTTTTGCTGTAAATTGATGTTCATGCTTTGGGAAAAAAAGTGAAAAAAACAAAACAAAACAAAACCCAAACCAGTTCTATTATCTGTCCTTGGACCAAGCTTCTTAAGCTAAGAATTACTAAATACCCCCTGTCCTTGGTCATTGCTTCCAGAGCCTTGGCCTCTCTGACGTGACAGAGAGATATTGCCTTAGCACCTCTAGCCTCCCCAGGAAATGAATTGAGTACAGAGTGTACTAGTTTTCTATTGCTACGTTTAAAAATGCTTAGCCACTTAGAACAGCAAACATTTATTATCTCACAGTTTCTGTGAGTCAGGAATGTGGGCACGGCTAAACTGGGTGGTTCTGGATTAGAGTCTCTCGTGAGATTTCGTCCAAGACGTTACCCAGGGCTGCAGTCATCTGAAGGCTTGAGTGGAAATGGAGGGTTAGCTTCTAGGGAGCCTTCCTCACCCCCGAACCCCAGCACCAGCAAGTGACCTGAGAGAGAGCAAGGGCTAGTCTCGGGAGCCATACAACATCACTTCCACCACATTCATTTATCAGAAGTGAGTCACTAAGTACAGACCAGTCAAGGGAGGGAAATGAGCTCCACCCTTTTGACGGGAGGAATATCCAAATATTGGGGGACATATTTTAAAAGCACCACTCAGATTCTGAAGCTTTTCTCTTTGTTTCTTTCTTTCTTTTTTTTTTTTAAAGTACATATAGCCAGAGCACAGCTTGGTTATCTACATAGCTTTACCTAGGTGCAAACCAGGACAGAAGCAAAGGATGAGAAAGATAACGCTTTCCCTCCACTGAGAACTGCTGGTAAGCATCCTGCATCTGCCTGGCTCCATGAAGTTCCGAACACAGGCAGCTGCAGAGAGAAAACATGGCCCCAAGTGGAATGGGGATGAGAGAGAGAAGGATAAACATTTCAAAAGAAGAGAGAGGGGACTCTTCTCTAGCCAATCTTCAAAGTCAGCCCCTCTTGAGACTGAAATGAAAGACTAAAACCAAGGTGACAGGGTCTAATGTAGCCACAAATTACTCTGATCTTTTTGTCCAGCCTTTTAGTTAGACCCCAGGTGGGAAACATGAGAGGTGACTCAGAAAGTAAGACGGGAGAGAAGGGTGGAATGCACCTCTGGAGGTGCTGAGAGGTGCCGGTGAGTGGGCGTGAGGAGGTGCTCATCACAGCTTGAACTGATGGAGGTGGGTGTTGCCGGAGGAGTCTAGAAAGTCCGGTTGGCCAGGGGATGGTGCCTGGTGCATCCCCCTGCTGTTCTCTCTGGATCCATGGGGCAAAGATACTTGGCTCCTCATTAATCTAGATGTGGCTACGTCACAGTTCCAAAGGCAACGGGGACGTAGGGAAGCTTTCTTATTCATCCTGATATGCTTACCTTTGCTGGTGAACACCCTAGTGTGAAGGCTGATTCACAAGACAGCTAGGTTTTTCTTCTCCTTAGAGTCATCTTTGTTCTTGTAAAACTGCCATAAAATACTCCAATACACACCAACTAAGTAACCAGCTCTGTGAGGTGTGTAACGTTCTTGTCATGTGGGAATTAACTAGCCTAAAATATGGCCAAGCCAGAGAGTATATTATGGAATAAAGCATGTGGCTAAGGACATTAAGTTTGTTCATTCAATGGCATTTAACTGCACATCGCCCCCACCCCCGGTCCGCCCTCCCACCCAGCCATGACCACCTGACTGAGCAGAGGACACTTCGCTGAGCCCCTGAGGCTGAGTCCTGGGCTCTCCTCAAGGCATCCACAGGAGCCCTGTGCATAATAACGCCTCTCGGGCTATGTTGCTTTTATGTTTTTCTGGCAAAGGGTCAGCTTCTAGTTCAGATGTGAGCCCCAGAGGGAAGGGATGGAGGCTCATTTACATTTGTGCTGAACCTGATATGGGTGCAAATATAAGTGCTTTCCTTTGCAAAGGGACCCCAGGAATAGGGATGGAGCATAGAAAGGGAAAAGGAAGGAAAGAAGGGAAAACAATGTGTGGTGTTTTTCAGGTGGTCACCTCTGGGCAAGGGGGCCATGCATTCATAGGCTCGCACCCCTCACTGACCAAGAGTTGCAATAAATTTCCCACCCTTCCAGGCCCCATGGGATGCATGTCTGCGTGGGGCTCTCTGGCGGACACCAAATGCACTGCCTGAGAGAAGACTTCGAGCAGCCGAGGTGAGTTGATGTTGGAAAGCTGATTGCTACAGCAGTGGCTCATTGAAAAGGGGGACAAAGGATGTGAAGCAAGGCACAAGAGGTGATCGGAGAATGGCCAGGCAGGAAGACAGGGCAACAATTTGGAAGCCATTGCAGTAATCTAGCAAAAGGTGATAGGGCCCTGAATTTATACCATGTTTGTGGAACCCAGAGAAGAGAGCCATGGGAGAGCCACTTCAGAGAGAGTACTGGTAGACCCTGCAGACTAGATGTGGGTGAAGAGAGACAAGGGCAGCAAGACAGGATGTCTCCCTGGGTTCTGACCTGGCTGCCTGGCAGAGGGTAAAACAGGGACAGAGGAGGAGGAGGAGGAGAACGGGAATTGAAATGCCTGATAGGGATTGCGGTGGTCACGGAGGGGCTTGTTGCAGTGGTCATGGAGGAGACTGCTGCAGTGGTCACGGAGATTGGGAGCAGCTGGAGACCAAGGCTTAGGAACAGCAAGAAAAAGTGCCAACAAGGGCCCTGCTGAAGTGAGAGACTATGAATTACATATTATATTGGCCCCCAGATGCATGACCTTGACAGTTTCTGCAGAGTGGATATAGGAGCAAGTAATGTCGGCAACAGACTAGATCCAAGCCTGGGATTTTATAGGGTGAGTCTAGAAGGACAACAGAACAGAAGAATTGGAGATATGCCGAGAGCATGAACAACACTAGACCACATATTAAATTTTATGTTGGGCTCTAGGTGATTTCGGGAACCTTTTCCTATGTCCCGGATTCTTAAATTAATACATGTAATATGGGGATTGCTCCTGTCTGTGACCTGAAAAAGTAATGTATCTGATGTTGGTGCTATTGAGTATTTATGGCCAAAAACATTTTTTACAAAATGGCATTGCCCAGAAGTTCCTAGCAGGCTTCCAAGGCAGCTGGGAATGAGCTCCTGGGTGACGTCCCCAGAAGGGCAGAGGTGATGAGCCAGGCACATCCTGATTGGGCTTCCCACTGCTGGCACTCGGCTGTCCTGGGAACCACGGCTCTGCAAGAGCCGAAAGGGCTTTCAGCAGTGTCTTCCCTACTCAGGACTCCATTAGCATGCGTTTCCTCCATGGCCAAGTTTTATTTTTTATTTCCCGTGTTTCTCCCCTCCCTTCTTCCTGTTCCCCACTCTTCTCCATCCACGCCCCTCTCCAGTCCCTGGTGTTGTGAGGTGACAAGGAAATATTTGAATCCATGCCAGCATGTCCCTGTAGGTCGTTTCCTTGAACACCATGCTGGCTTTGCAAGTACCCCAATGAGCCTGAGGAGAGCAGGGGCGCTGGGTGAGGCAGGCCCCGGCTGGTCCCCTCCGCCGTTACAAGGTGTGTTCGTTCCCTTTCAGGTAGGAAGGCACCGCTGCTCTTCCTCAGGCAAGGGCACAGGTGGGGGACAGCCCTTAACCTACCTCTGCTGAAAGTTCTCGGGCATTTGTTTCCTTTGCTTCCCTTCTTAAGGCCTTCTCTGTTTTTGCAAACGTTATTCCATCTAGAATGAGTTCTCAAACTCTTGGCATTTGCTTTAAAGGGAAATCTGCTTTGAAGCCTGGTGAAAATTTCAATCATATTCCTATTCATAGTCAAGGAGTGAGTGGGAACTAAAAATATCAGCATTCTGGATTTTTTTTTTTTCTTCTGAAACCCTGAACAGAAGCAAGGCAAGGGCTTCGAAGGAGGCAGTCTGGCTCCCTCCCATCTCCAGCACTGAGGCTTGGTGTCAGCACCCAGCTCCAGGAGGCCCGCGGCCCTCCTGCCAAAGCACCCAAGAGTCTCCAAAGCCATTTTTCTGAACATGTAAAATGAAGTTCCCTAAGTATATTACAAATTTCACAGGCAAGACAACTTGGCCATGGAAAAGCCTCGGAGCAGTCAGGATGCTGGGAGTATTAAAAGCCAAATTAGCTGACAAATGTCATCCCCACTCCGTGCAGCCCGATAGCAGGCAGTTCTGGAGGTTATTAGCAGGGCGCTGTGGTCAGAGAGCCTTGTGCTGCTCTCACGGCTGTGTTCATTATTTGTCTGGTCCTGCCTGTGCCCTGGCAGGCAGTTCCAGCATGGACACCGGTTTACCATCGGTGGCTTCGTGTAGGTCAGTCTTTCTCAAAGAGGATAGGTTCCTTTAAAAAAAAAACAAACCTCCAAAATCTGTAAACTATTTTTTTTAAACCAAATCTGTCTTTTGGAATTACATTTAAATGAAGACAAGATGACTCACTCTGCCAATGCCTCATTAAAATAAAGATATCTTAAGGAGGTCAGAAGTTTGGACGTTAAAAGGTTGGATACGAATTATTCTTCCATTCCTGGAGTTTTGGTCTCGCGAAGACAGAGGCGTCTGGCGAACTTCTGTGTTTCTCGCCCAACAGGGTCGGGATGCCTCTCGGCAATACGGGCACTTTCTGATTGACAGGCCAAGTTAACAGTCTGTAGCCAAGGTAATAACCATTTGGTAGGACCATCTCAAAGCTAATTATTAAGGTAATTAAGAGGAAGCTTAATTTAACTAATTAGCCTTCCAATAGTAGAGAAACTACTAAAGGTCACTTAGAGATTGGCCAGTGCTCTGCTGTTGTATTTTAGGTTAAGGGCAAAGCAAGACAATATTTACCAATAAAACTGAACAAAAGGAAAAATTGCAAAAGATCAGAGGCACGATGGTGACAGCCCATTCTGAGCACTGTGCTGCAGCCGGAAGACAAGTGATAGTGATTATAATTTCAGTAAATTGTATTAGGTAAAGCTTGGCACCGAGATACATGCGACTGAGCCATTGTTTCCTTACCATGAATTTATCCATTTCTTTCACTTAAAATCTGAGGGGAAGCATCTCATCCACATGACAACAGTCACTTTTTGGATAAATTGCCTGAGTTTCTGCCAACGCAGAAGACGTGATGCCTGGTGAAATACAGTAGCTGATGATAATAGTAGGCACTCAAGAAATGTTAATTCCTCATTCACCCTCCCTATCTGCCCATCCCCATCCAGGCCTGTGTTTATGATTAGATTCATCCTTATTTTCTGTCCAGAATGAGATAATGTGATGCAATACACAAATACCACCTGTAGCTTACTGCCTATTCGACATTTGGTATACTCATCGAAATCCATGGAGACTGTGGAGCAAAAGCCATGGGCCTGGGGGCCAGACTGACAGAGATTTGACAATTGGCTCTGCCGCTTACTAACTGTGCGGCTCAGGCAAGTCCCTCTGCCCTCTGGACTCCCCTTGCTGCGTGTGGTATGGACCAAAGGCAATGGCGTTGAATGGCCTCACAGCGTCTGGCATTGAGTAGGATCTCCATAAATCATATTATTGTCTTGAGGGTCCTGTGTAAGTGACGAAGAACAGGAGGCCCATTTATTCATTAGTTCCTTTATTTAACACATAATTACGAAGCACAGTCTGTGTTCCAGTGCCTGACACACCCTGGGCCTCCGGAGGACACGATGGCCCCTCTGGGCCCCGGGGAAGTGTTCGGGCCATTCCTTTCTGCCCAGGATCTCATTCCGTTGAAGCTGTCCTTCGGTGACCAGGAAGTAGTGGTTCTCAAACTTTGTGGTCCCAGGACCCCTTTACGTTCTCACAAATCACTAGTTTTCTCATTCCTACTAGAAAAATGACCACACACCTAGTGGCAAAGAACAAAATGTTTTTACCTTACCGTTTCGAAGGTGTGAAGTCTGAAATCATTCTTGCTGAGTGAAAGTTAAGGCAGCGACAGAGCGGGTTCCCCCTGGAGGCTCCAAGGAGAGTCTGTCTCCCTGTTTCCTGCAGCCTCTGGAGTCTACCTGCGTCCCCGACTCAGAGTCCCTCCCTCCCTTCCCTCTGAGCTCCGCCTCTGTCACCACAGTCCCTGTGCCCTCTCATCGTGTGCCTCCCTCTTACCAGGACCCACGTCACTACATCAGCCCCATCCAGATAGTCCAGGATTATCTCCCGTCTTGAGATCCTTAACTTAATCACACCCGAGAGGCCTTCCTGTCACATAAAGTGAGGTGCACACGTTTGGGGGTCAGGATGGAGACAACGTTGGGGAGCCACTGTGCAGCCCATCGCAGACCTGGCCGCGGTTCGCTTTCTGTGGGGTGTATCCCTCAGCATCTGCCATGTTAGGGATGGAAACTGAGAGATTTCAACAGTGTGTACTAATTTGCTAAAAATAACAACACACTCTCTACAGGTGAACATCATTACCTATTTTAATGAAAAACAATTTTATTTTCCAAAATGAAACAAAAATGGCAGTAAGAAGAGTGGCATTATACCACATTTTCAGAAATCTCTTTAATGTTCAGATTAGTAAAAGACAACTGGATTCTCATATCTGCTGTGATATTTTTTGGTTGAAATATATTTTTTAAAAATCTAGCCTCAGATATGTAGTTGAAAAGAAAGGTATATTTTAATAGCCTTTTCATGTCATCATGAATATTCTTCTTTGATAGTGCACTAAAACTTGAAGTTAGTTGCAGTATGGAATCTGAAAACATATCCATGAAATTTTCGTACTCCATTATAGTAATGCCATGGTCTACTTCAAATCCACTTTGTAAGGCTTTTTTGTCCTGTACGATTTTATAACATTGTATTATAACACTGGCCATTGGAAAGTACTGGTTTACCACCAGATCTTCCACATACTGACCCGTCCATCGCACAATATTTTAAAATCACGGCTGTGAGTATCACCACAACTTTATCAGAAAAATCTTTAAGAATTGGAAAGCTGTCCACAAAGTTTTCAAAAGTCTAGCTTTCCTAATTTTTGTTAGAAATGCAAGTGTTGTCTTTGGCAGCAAATACTATCAGCTGTTGTCCTTGAAGTGACAGGCTGCCTGACTTCATCTGTGAGGAAACGTCTGCCTAATACCCAAGTCTGCACCGTCGCAATGAGCTCTTTTTCAAAGGAAACTGGTGGTCTGTTGGGGGATGGGGTGGCTCACTGTCTTGCGCTGCAAACCATCACACAAGCGCTTTTCCTTGAGGCAGTCATCATAATTGGTATGCAATATAAGAGCCCTCTGCACCCTTCCAATTCTGAAACAATGTGAAAACGGCATGTACTCGAGAGTTGAGAATTAATACAATTAATTTGTGTTACTTTATCAAGAACATTCTTTAAAAAAAAAAAGATTTTATTTATTTTTAGAGAGAGGGGAAGGGAGAGAGACAGAGAGACAGAGAGGGAGAAAAACAGCAATGTATGGTTGCCTCTCATGTGGCCCTCACAGGGGACCTGGCCTGCAACCCAGGCATGTGCCCTGACTGGGAATCGAACCGGAACCCTTTGGTTCCCAGCCCGCGCTCAATCCACTGAGCTACACCAGCCAGGGCTCAAGAACATTCTTAAATGGACCTGGCTTTGGTTTCATTGTGGTTTTTAAGCTCTCTTTATTCTGCTGTAGGTTCCTGATGGTTCCGTGCCACTCCTTGACTGGTGCTGAGGAGTCAGCAGGTCCCCAGCCACTGTCTGTGCAGCATCAGGGCAAATGTCAAAACAAGACAAAGGCAAATATCTTAGCACTGTTATGAAAACAGGTTTGACCTCAGCAGACTCAGCAGTCTTGTCTATTCTAGGACTGTGTTTGCTCTCTGGAGCTGCCTCTGTGATAGCTGACAGTTGAAAAGGCTGCAGGTCCTTCCTACCCGACTCCCCCTCTCATGTGGCAGTGGCTTCTGTATGGCAGCCGTTCTCCAAGTGGGGTCTTCAGGCCCCAGCGGGTCCCCAGGACCAGTCAAATACACATGACCTTGGGGGAATTTTACAAATTAAAAGGTCATTCAATAAGATGTGCCAAAGATGCTGATAGTTTCTGTTGACTTTGTTTCGTTCTAAAGTCTTTTTACTGTGAAGGAAACTCTTAACAAGTTTTGGAACTTGAATTGGCTGGAGGGCAGAATGTGTTCAGAACCTTCCTGCAGCTACTTCTCAAACAGGAGTAACCTACACAGTGCACTCAGTCTTAGAGACGCTCTGGTTTGTGTCCTCGGGATTGCGCTGAGTCTAATGCCAGAAGGCCTAGCTAATTCTGATTGCTAAGGAGGAAAAAATAAATCATTAAGTAGCAGGGAAGGCCAGAATGATTTCTAAAAATAAGCACTAATTAGATCCACTTTTTTTAAAACAAATCCTTAGTTCCTTGTTTTTTTCCTTCAATGTTAATTTATGGCATTACTGCCTGTTATTAATAAATCCTTTTAACTTGGTAGTTTATAAAACACCTTTGGATATGTTATGTCTTGTGATTCTTATGCTAAATCTAAAAGGAATGCCCATTTTAGAGATTAACAAAAAAAATACTGGAGGCTTAGGAAAGGTAAGTGACTTACTCCAATACTTTCTATTAGTGTCTATGTCCAGGTAACAAATCATCACAAACTTAGCAACTTAAAACAATGTAAGTTTATTATACCAAAGTGTGTGCCTCAGGAGTCCAGGCTCAAATCAGCTGGGTTCTCTGATCTAAATCAAGTTTGGCAAAGGCCACAACCTCGTGAGGCTTGGTGGTTGCTGGGAGAACTCTGTTCCTTGCAGTTGTAGGGCCGAGATTCCTGTTTTCTTGCTGGCTGCTAACAAAGGGTCAGTGTCAGCTCTTCAAGGCCTTCCTGGTCACATGGCCTTCTCACAATATGGCGGCCTACTTCTTCAAACTAGCAGGAGAATCTCTGTCTCCTGCTGGATGTGATGAAGTCTTATGTAATATAATGTAATGAGAGGCTATCCTAGCACCTTTACCGTTTAATGTAAACTTTTCACGGGAGCCACTATCCCACCATCGCCTTCACAGGTCGCTTGAGTGTTTGGACACCACGGGTGGGAGTCTTGGGGGCCCTCTAGAGTGCTGCCCTCCGCATGCCCACAGATCTGCTGTAAGATCAGAACTCAGATCTAGGTGATCCAAGACTTTCCCACGTGAACTGAAGAGATGGCTTATCTGGGGCCTTAAGCTCCCACACACCTGTCCTTTATCACATCCATTTCCCCTGTCGAGTGCCTCTCCAAAGTCATGAGCCCCCTCTCCCCCTACAGAGAAAAAGTTGACATATATTCAGCAAGTCTAAGGTTGAGCAACTTGACCTCGGTTGGGAGCAGTCTGACGTTGGTCGGGGAGGCACCCTCAGCGCCAGAACACACCGCTGATAGTGACACCCGCCGGGTGGCTGACCGTCTCTTCTCACCCAGTACGCAGACAAAGGCAGGCCCATTTGTGGCTGCCAACTCTCCTTTGCTCCCTCACATGTCAGTCTCCTCGGGGACTCTGTTCAGAACGCGGCCCTGCCCCCTCCCCCATTTCCAATCGTAGTTTGTTCAGGGGCTCTTTTTCCACATCTCGCAGTTCTTAGTCATCTTATGGTGTGGTCCCACCATCGGGGCTTGTCCCTCTGGGAGCGTCATCACTAACTGCTGAGCAATATTTGATCTCTCCTTTGTGGCCACAAAGCTAAGTCATATTTCCCAGCCTCCCTTGTGGTGAGGAGTGGCCACATGGTTCAGTTTTCTCCAGCGTAATGAGCAGAACTGATGTGGGCCACCTCCTGCCCTGGCCCATAAAAAGTCCCGCTCCATGCTTGCTCCTTCGTGCTGTTTTGCCTGAATTTGACTCGTTGGAGATGATAATGAGGACTTCAGACATGTAGAAGCCCCAGATGAAAGGAACTCGCCGATGGAAAGAAAGCTGCTTCTCCAACCTGAGCACACCCTCACAGCACTTACATGAGAAAGATATAATCTGCTCTGGTCTTGAGGTATCTTCTACTCAGGTCCGTTTGTTACCTTATCTCACCTACACTAGCGCCTTCTCGTTGGTTTCCACGGCTTCTGGTCCAGGGCTCACCACAGAGTAAACAAGTGGTCAGAGAATGAATAAGTGAATATTTATTTATTCCAGTTCAGAATCCTACCACCCCCTACTCATTTTCTTCTTGCAACCCGATGTGATCTCATCATAGCAAAGTGAATGCTCTAAAACCTTTACTGTTGGCATTTAATGTTCTGGGTATTGATCTTAGATAATCTTTATGTTACATTGGATCTCTTGACCAATTTTATTACCTGAAAGTCATTTTCGTATTTGAGCTCTCTCCAGGAGACATACAGAACTGCTGTGGCATGTTGCCAACCAAGACTCTTGGTTTCAACTTAGACTCTTCCGGTTTATAATAATAACAGCTATGATTTCTCAAGTGCCTAACATAGAGCAGGGTGATAGATGAATGATAGGTAACTAGATAATCTGACACACACACCCGTACACATACACACGTATACAACATGTACGAAGCCTGTCCAGAAAAAGTCCAGCCATTGTTAATGTAACAGCAGCAGTTTGCACGATGTTGATGGAACCTGGCCACCAAGGAGAGTGGACTGGAATGTGCATGTGTGAACAGTGAAGACTTCACTGAACTAGTCAGTGGGGGCGGTAGATACCACTGAGTGAGCATGTGTACTGTGTGGCTGTCACATTTAGAATGACTCAGTGAGTAGAGCAATGAATCTGCATCAAATTTTGTGTTAAGTTTGAGCATTCCGCCATGGAAACTATCCAGATGATTCAGAAGGCTGCAGCTGTGGGCAGCTGGTGATTGGCAGCTTCATCACAACAACACGCCTGCTCAAGCATCGTGTCTTGTGCAGAGTTTTTTGGTGAAACATCAAATCACCCAGGTGACTCAGTCCCCCTAAAGCCCAGATGTGGCACCCTATGACTTCTGGCTGTTCCCAAAACTACAATCACCTTTGAAAGGGAAGATATTTCAGACTGTCGATGAGGTTCAGGAAAATATGACGGGGCAGCTGATGGCAATTGGGAGAACTATGTGAGGTCCCAAGGCACCTACTCTGAAGGGGACCGAGGCATCATTGTCCTGTGTACGATGTTTCTTGAATCTTGTGTCTTCTTCAATAAATGTCTCTATTTTTCATATTACATGGCTGGGTACCTTCTGGACAAACCTCGTATATTCTTTTACCATGGTCTACTCTGTGTGCATGATAGAGGGATTACAGATTGTTTTTATTTCATTTATTTCTTGATGCTTTTCTGTCAGACATGTGCAATATATTCTTAATCTGAACAATGACCCTGCAATATTGGCACTACTGCCATTACGCTCGTGACAGAGATGAGGCCTGAGACTCAGAAGTTAAGGAACTTATGCCGAGTTGAAGCTGGTAAGTGGCAAAGCCAGTTTCAAACCCAGGTGCTCTTCCACCTCTCTGTATAGATGTCCTGTCTACTGCTGTCCCCACTCCAGGGTTTCCCTGCCCCGGAGCCATCTGCCTTCTTCACCGGAAGAGTAATTAGAGTCACTGCTAGCCCATATGGCGTCTTTGTATGAATTAGAGCAGTGCACAACCTCATCAAGATATTTGTTGCTATCTGCCAGAAATGTGCTGCAATAAATACACAAGTTTTCTGTGTCTGTAAAGTTCCTGAGGGTCCTCCCTAGTTACTCAGTGTTCAACCTGCACAACTGTGGGGGCCCTTCTGGGGTTGGGAACAGCAAATTGTCGTGGAGAGAAAATTTTAATATGATTGGTCCAGAAGTGCTAGTCTCGGGGCCCAGAGGACTATTGTTTTCTTGAGAGTTTGGTCGTTCTGTGCCTTCCTGTTCTGAACAAAATCTGCTTACAGATGACTCAAGAAGTAGAGGACTGCCTTGTAGTTTCCCTCAGATTCCATTGCTTTGACCATAAACACTAAGTCCTCAGAAATAAGCTACCCAGAACATGCCATGCATTTCAGTTCTCCCAGAAATGCAATTGCTCTGAGATTACAAACCCCAGGCAAGTGTAGAAGGAAGCATCTGCTGGACTCACTGGCAGAGCGGGGAGCATGGGAGGCAACAGCAGATGTAGCCAAGCCATTTCTTCATGTTGACCTGGAGATTGCATCGTTCCTGCACTATTCTGCAAGCTGAAAGCAGACATGGGAGGAAGCAGATTCAGTGGAGCATCCTTCAAACGAAGCAGGTAGTTGTGCTGCAAAGCAGGGCCTTCGGAGGAGCTGGGAAGAGGGGAGAAGGTACATTAAAAACAAGCATAGTCACCAGAGGGCGTGAAGCATCCTGGGAGGTATAATTCCCAGCCGTTGCTGCTAACATTAGTAATTAACAGTGTTTCTCAATGCTTCCTTTGTCAGACGTGAATTTTTCTGCTTTAGGGAGGGAATTACTTCAGAGCAGAATGAATTATTAGTTAACTTTAGGTCATTTGGAAGGCATCTGGGCTCTAACATCTCATCACCAGCCACCAGAGGTTAGATTCTCTGAGCCTCAGTTTTCTCATCTGTATAATGGGGAAAGTAACAACACCTAATTCATGATGTTCTTGAAAGAGAAAATTAGTGTCAAGCATCTATCTAAGTGCCTGGCATTGAGCAAGCACTCAGGAAATAGTAATGATTATTATCAGTATAACAGTTACATAAAACTAATATTAAGCCTACCTTTCCCAATGATGAGACATTTCTCCTCCAGCCTTGTTCCATTTAGAAAGGTTTCCCCAAAGCCCAGCACTCAACACCTTGGAAGAAATTCTGCAGGAATGAAAAACTGTGGAAAGCATTAATTCGGTGACATAAATTTGTGTGCCCTCTCACTCTGCTGGGCACGTCTGTGTCCTCCAGCGCTCCTGCCATGGATTGTGGCAGTAATTTTAACAGAACCCAGTCTTCTGAGCCTACGAGATAAAGGAGAAATAGCTAGTGAACTGAAGCTACCAGGGGGCAGGGAGTTTAGATAAAGACTTATTATTCAATTGTGCAGGTCCCCTGGGACCTGGCCTCCTGCGTCTCCCACCTGCCCTCTCCCGCACTTCTGCCGTCAGGGGTAGATTTAGACCTGGGCTGTGCACCCGAAAAAAAGAGAACCCGGAGACTGGATTCAGCTGGGGAAAGGGGAGGCAGGGCTTGGACTTGACCCTACCCTGCTTCCATCCCCCTTCACTGGGAAACCAGGCCTCAGTAAAGAGAAGAGATACAGGTTTGAGTTTTTTTGGATTAATTTAAAAGCCCAATATGACACAAATGTAGTTATGAAAATGACTACTTGTTCAGGTAGGACAGATATGCAGGACAGAGCAAAAAGTGGGAGGATGAAGGCAGAGGAGTAAAGGACATTTCCTACAACTGAGTAACAGTGCGCTTTACATGGTCTAGAGCTGCCCCAGGCGGCTGGGCAGGCTGCGACAGTTCACGGCAATCCTGAGAGAGTCTGAACCCTCTCCTTTCAGACACATGGTGAAGGCACACCAAGCTGGGCTGTCCTTGCCTTTGGTGCCCTTTTCCTGGGTGCTCTGATCTGGTTGGGGTCCCTGTGAGGCTGCACCGGCTGGAGCTCTGTATTTAAGGATCTTCCTAAGTATTAGGCTGCTCTGGGGACCATCCTGATAGTTTTCTTCTTTGGAATCCGATCATCCTGGCAGCAGCTTGTCACTTTGGGGGCTGCTGGTGATGTGCTACAGAAGGCAGGGGGTGCTGGTTGGGTGCTCCCGGTGAGGTGGAGCTGATCCGCTCACTCTCCGTGGTGTCCCTCCTCCAGGCAGGGCAACCAGACTTCCCTCTGAGCGGTAGCAGAAACGCCTGTGGAGTCAGGAGCTGAGAGATGCACTCGTGTGTATGAGAACTCGGGCAGGGCCACGTCAATGCCCAATGTTGGGAAGGGACAGCTCTCCCTCTACTGTCCCAGGAACCTGCAGGTCTCTGTAGAGGAAGTGGGGTTGGAGATTCCGTGGCCTTAGCCAGTGACAGACGGGACAGAGGCAGATGGCACCCGCAGCCACCGTCCACTGTTGCTGTGGCCTCACGAGAGCACTGGAAGTTTTCCTTTCTTCTGGGCGCTGCAGACAACAGAGGACCAAGATCTACAGTGCCAGAATAAGTGAAAATGTTGCAGGTTACTTTCATATATCCCGTCCCACTGGTGCATCCATGTGATGGTACCAGACATGAAGGGTGTATGTGATCTGATTTTTTTACTGATTGATTTTAGAGAGAGAGAGAGAGAGAGAGAGGACAGGAGAGAGGGAGAAAGAGGTAGGAACACCGATTTCTTGTTCCACTTATTTACGCATTTATTGGTTTATTCTTGTATGTGCCTGACTGAGGACTGAACCCACAACACTGGTAAATAGGACAATGCTCTCACCAACTGAGCTACCTGACCAGGGCTGGTATGATCTCATGTTTTTAAGTGAAGAAAAAAAAAAGAGTTATTTGAAACTTAAATAAACCTCTTAGGAAATTTCAGTTTATAGTTTTTTTTCATTTTGGTTTGGTTTTTTGCCTCTTTCTTTGGTAGTTGATTTTGAGGTTAATGTTAAAAAAGTGTTATAAAGACTTCTCTAAAGTTGCAAAAGGTGAGAGAATGAAAGATGCTTTCTAGGTCGCGCTGAGTTGGTCTCAAAAATGCGGTCTGTGTAGAGTTCGATGACAGGATAATGAGGCAGAGAGACACACAGGGTCGACGGCCTGGAAGACAGGCTGGGGGGCTTGGTGACGAGGTGATGAAAATAAGCCCCCCACTGAAGTGGGGAGAGGGGAGCAGGGAGGTTGCTAGGCAGCTTGCCGTGGGGGTGGGGTGGGGGCGGGAGAGAGAAACCTTAAGGGCGAGGCGCCCAGAAGCCCCACCGTGTGCGGCGGGTGGCTTTCTGCGGCCGGAAGGACAGACTGAGAGGTGGTCACACCTAGCTGGCAGCCGGCCGCTCCTCCTGAGCTGCTTCCTGTCATCTGAACATTCAGGAAGAGTCAAGGGCATGGAGCCCCAGGAGTGCATGGCAAACAGCCTGAGTGGCAGCCGGGGCACAAAAAACCCACCAAAAAACATTTTAAAAGCTGTTTATTCTACAATTTCGCGCCGTGGAGACAGAATGGCACAGCCATGGGTGCCCGGGGTTGAGGTTTGAAAATACGTTCACTGTGCACCGACTTGGTACCGGGCACTGTGTCACTTGCTGGGGAAAAACAGGAGTGAACCAAGGCGATGCTTGTCCAGAGGCGGCTCTCCGTCTCCCGGGGCGGGGAGGCCTCCAGCCACGAGCGTGGCCAGTCAGCTGTCTGTCCCCAGGCCGAGCCCGAGCGCACTGGCCGTGTGGCCGCGCCGAAGCGGATGGCTCTGCCGTCTGTGAAACGCGAACGATAAGCGGTGTCGCGGGGCTGCCGTGAGAGCGGAATGGGCGGCGATTGGAAAGGATGATGTGTAGAAAACAGTAAGACGGGGCCCCTTTCGGCACACGCACAGTTACAAAGGCGACAGCCCGCTCGGGCACACCTGTGGTGCCGGCACCCGCCGCCAGCCCGGCCGCTCCAGCGGAGAGGTCTTTGCCGATCCCACCGAATGTTGCGCGCTGGTTGTGAGGCACCCTCTCGGGGTGAAGGACGTCGGGCCGTGCAAACTCAGACGCGCAGCCCAAGATAAAACTGGGTCCGAAAGGCTTGGCCGGCGGTGCGTGCAGCAGTCCCTCGGTTCGCCTTATCCATCACCCGGAACGAGGAAGCGCACACGCCCAGCACGGTGCGTTTCCTTTGCCGTCCACGCAGTTCCACCCCCCCCACCCCCCCACCCCGTCTGTGACGGTCGTTCCCTCCACTCTCCATCGACGAGGCCCCCAGCGGCACAGTCGCGCTGGGCTGCCTCCAGCTTTCCCTCGAAGTCGCTCCCCAAACACGCACACTTCAAACCATGTCTGCTCTTCCTGGCCACGTTTGCCTGATGCTTGTTGAACAAAAGTAAGTTTAGAGCCACAGACCAGCACACGATGTTCTTTATTCTCCCAGCCCTGTCCCCCGCAAGGGCGCCCGTGACCCTGGGCTGGCAGGGCCGGGCAAATGCCACAGACAGAGGCAATAACGCCAGAATGTCATCTGTACAGCAGACAGGGTATTTCGGCACAAATGCTCTGCAGGAGAAAAAGAGAGGAGGAAATGTCATAAAACAGGGAGAGGGGAGACCCGAACACCCGCTTCTTCTGCAGGCCTGAGCTGCACCCCCCTCCCTGCCCCCAAGGCCATCAGAGGCCATCACCGCAGCGTGCACCTCACCCAGGACCACACAAAAGAGAGAGCTCCCTGCACCCTCAGTGTCTGCCAGGAGAGAGAAAACAATCCAGCCACAGAAAGCCCCAGGTCCCTGCCCTCGAGGCGCTGTTCAGGTCGATTCATATAAAGGCCGAGATTCAGAGTCCGCTCACTCGATTCCGCACCTGAAGCCCTCTGACTGAGGTAGCACTCTCTCTTTAAATGCCCCGCGCCCATGGTAAATGACAATTTTTGTGTTTAGCCCCAGGGCCTCTTCGGGGAGATCGGAACATGCTACAGCTCCTCCCTGTGCACAGACCTCTTTAGGCCTCCCGTGGCTGCTGGCTATCTCCGTCCTCCCCCATCTGTGAAGTTGGCCCTGGGCCCATTGACACGGTGGTTTGACCCTTGACCTCAGGCACACATCCAAAGCCACATGGGCTTAGATGGCCGGTCTGAGTAATGCCGGAGGTGCCATCTGTCCTGCGGGAAGACCATCTCCTGTACCCGTCCTTAAGCATTGGCACCATGTTTTAATCACAGCTGGTATCTGTTATTTGCCAAAATGAAAGATACCTGAACAGTGAGGCAAGGAAAGCATATGAATCAGTGGCAACTTTAAATATTAGCTAGAAGTTTCAAGCCGCAGGGGAATCTCCTGGGAAAATATGAATAGCAGCAACAAAATAATAATACACAAAATTAGAAAACTGCTCAAGAATAAAGAATTTCTAAGACACAGAAATCCAGACAGATCCCTATGCCTTGGGGAATAACTCAGCACAGGGTTTTGCCAAAAATCAAAAGTCTTCAAAAGGTTCTGAAAGTCTTCATGGACGACTTGCATTGAAGCAAGCAGTCCCAACTTTTCTCGTCTCAAAATATGCCCAGGTTTCTCCAGTATTCCTGAAATCCAGAAATTCTGAAACTCCAGTGCATCAAATAATGTTTGGATGCCATGGAAGAAACTACCACTGCCTGCCCAATTCCTAGAGAGGGTTAAAAGACATTTCTCTGTTCCAAAGAACAATGGGCAGAATTGGAAGCAACTGCTAGAGAAGCTGGTTGCAAAACACTCCCTAAACTTGTATTTACTGAGTTTGTTGGACATGACCGGCTGCAAGCAGGAGGTAACTAGGTTCCTTCCCACAGGCGCTGGCTTGGAGCCCCTGTGGCTTTGGTCCTCCCACCCCGGGTCACATCCCAAGCTCATCTGACAGCCTTCCCAATCCCTCCCAGATACTAACAGCTCCAGGCCAAACCAATGCAATCTCTTACTATATTTTTATTTTTTATTTTGCACATGTTTCGTTAGAGTTCCTCTCTTTTTCCCCACTTGGGCCTGCCTAAGGTTGGGAAGTTTATTGGAGTGGGGCAGGGGGCAGCTTTGCACATCTTAGTCAGAAGGGAGGAAACCCTCTCTCTCTTCTTAGCTTTGCCTCCAACTCACTGTGTCAGGCTCCAGACCCTGAGGCTTGAGCTCAGGACAGAAAGGATTAGAGGAAAGAGTTTGAAAGACCTGCATGGATGTAGTCTAGTGCTGGTACTTCTGTGCTCCCGGGATTAGACGTACTCTGCACAGTGGCAAAATTAAAGCATGGAGATGGGCCATCACTTGCCCACAGCTGGAAACGGCAGAGCATGGATTCAAACCCGGGGAATCCAGCTCTGGAGTTCAAGGGCAAGGAGATCCCACCCCCCTTGATTTGAGTGCTGCCTCATGTTGCCCCTTAGGACCTCCCCTGGCATCTGGCAGTCCCCCAGCCTCACCCCAGCTGGGGTGGCCCAGTGGTCCTCTGCCACAGTGCCTTTTAAGATGACTTTCAGTGTGATTTCTTCATTGTGGCCAAAACTGGTGCACAGCGCAGCGCAACTCTGGGCAACGAGTTCTTCACCGAGTGCTTGTCTTCTGTCTCCCCACCCCGCTGCTGGCCAGCTGCTCAGCCAGACCGAGGCTTTAGATTTTCACAAACATCTGAAGCCATGTCTTTCCTTGGCCCCTAGGCTCCTGCACCCTCAGTTGTCCCTCTAGCTCTCTGGCCACTCCTTCTCAGTCTTCTTGGTGGGTTTTTTTTCACCCTCTCAACCTCTAAACACGTCTAAGCTCAGCCTTCAGACCTCTCTCCTTTCCCACCTCCACTCATGCTCTGGTGGCTTTCGAGGTGATCTACCTGTTGGTAGCTCCCAAAGTCACATCTCCAGGCCACGTCTCTCCACTGTCCAGCCCCCACTCACTCTCTCAAATGTCAGACATCCAAAGCTGAGCTCCTGCTCTTCTGCCCTGAACCTATGTGTTTTCATCGTCATCTTCATTTCTGTCAGTGGCAAGTTCATTCTTCCAGTTGCTCAGCCAGAAATCTTGGGCGCATCTTTGACTCCTTTCTCTCTTTTTCTCATATATATCCACCCCACCAGGGAATTCTCCAAAGGTATCCAGCATCCTGCCCCCCTCACCACTCACACTGCTACACCTTGGTGTAAGTCACCACTGTCCTGTGAAATTCACCATGTAAATTGTAAGCCCTCTGCCAACACACACACACTCACTCACA